>APFE030211436.1:0-54102 GCA_000404065.3 Pinus taeda
ATATCGTGACCGTCGGATGTAAGTTACAAATGTACATAGTAAAGAAACACACTTTACCTAACTCTATACTAGACCAAGTTATACTTAACTATTCCTATGTGTCGGAATATCCTAACATCCCCCCTTAAGAACAACTTGGGATAGGATTGAACGATTTACAAATATGACACAATAGGAGAAGGAAGGAGGCACTAGAGCCTATCCCCCCTTAGTGACAACTTCCTGAACTCCAAGCATATATCGAAGTTTAGTGAACTTCGCCTCTGTGAGAGCCTTTGTAAAGATGTCTGCAACTTGATCATCTGTTGAACAATATTGCACTTCAAGAACATGGTCATGAATGAGCTTTCTGATGAAGTGCATGTGTAGTTCAATGTGTTTGCTATGGTGATGCTGAACTGGATCTTTACAAAGCTGAATGGCACTTTAATTATCACACCAAAGTGTAGTCGGATGCTGCTGCTGAAAGCCAAACTCTGATAGGATCTGATGAAGCCACAAGGCTTCCTTACTAGCTTCTACGGCACCACGATACTTTGCTTCTGCTGAAGAAAGAGAAATGGCAGCTTGTTTCTTGTAAGCCCATGTAATAGGTCCTGAACCAAGAGTGAACACATAACTGACAGTAGACTTCTAATCATCAGGGTCACCAGCCCAATCGAAATTAGTGAAACCAACCAATAGAGGAGATGCTTCAACACTATAATGAATGCCAAACTGAACTATACCTCGAACATAACGAGGTATTCTTTTAGCTTCTTTCCAATGACTTTCACGTGGGGTTTGCATAAACAGAGCAACAAGACCAACAACAAAGGAAAGGTCAGGACGAGTATGGGTTAGATACAAAAGTTTTCCTACAAGTTGACGATATAAGGTAGCATCAACTTCAGGGGAAGCAAGTGACTGAAAATTTGACTCCAAACTGAAAGGGAGAAGGAGCTGGCTTACAATCTTCCATGTGAAAAAAGCATAGAAGATCATAAGCATACTTAGATTGGAGAGGAAAATACCTTCCTTGGATTGCAAGACTTGAAGACCGAGAAAATAATGTAAGTGTCCTAAGTCTGTCATTTCAAACTTCTTTTTAAGGCTGGACTTCACATGGTTAATAAGGTTGGGATCACTACCAGTGAGGATAAGATCACCAACATAAAGAACAAGAATGAGAAGAGACTTTCCCACTTTCTTGGTGTAGACAGTATTAACAGAATGACACCTAGAAAAGCCAGATTCTAAGAGAAAGCTATCCATTTTGGCATACTAAGCCTGAGGAGCTTGCTTGAGACCATAAAGGGATTTCTTAAGCTGACATACAAGGCTGGAGTTTGTTTGTATAAACCCAATAGGTTGTTCCATGTAGATTTCTTCATGCAAGTCCCCATGCAAGAAGGCGGATTTAACATCCATCTGATGGACATCGCATTTGAAAGAGGTAGCAAGGGAAATAACAAGGCAGACAGAGTTCATTTTGGCAATAGGGGAGAAGGTTTCAATATAGTCAATGCCTTCAACTTGTGAAAAGCCCTTAGCAACAAGATGATCTTTATGTTTATCAACTTTTCGATCTGGTCCATACTTGGTTCTGTAAACCCATTTGCATCTAACACGTTTTCGTCCCTTTAGTAGAGGAACAAGATCCCATGTATCGTTTGCCAATAATGAACGATATTCTTCATTCATAGCTGCGTCCCAATCTGGATGGCCTAAAGCTTCTACAAAGGTGTCAGGATCATAATTTGCTGACACTTGAGCTAGTAAAGAAGAGGCTCTTTCAAACTGAGAACGAGTACGACGTTGATCTGTAGGATCAATGGCAAGATCACCTGCTGCATCTCGAGTAGCTTGGACCCATTTTGGAAGTGAAGGAGCTTAAGGAAGCTCCTAAGAAGGTGGGCGAGGATTTTCATCCTCACTTTCATCATCTGAAGAATAAATATGTTCAAAAGTAGAAGAGATAGAGAGAGGTGGCACATGCGCCGAACTAGGCTTGTAGGTCAATTTATTTTCATCAAACTTTACATCTCTTCTAATGATAACATTTTTGGACTTAAATGGAATAAGTCTGTATCCATTGACATCTTTAGAATATCCAACAAAGATACATTTTTCACTCTTAGGTTCTAAAGCTTTACGTTTGTCATCTGGAATATGGGCCCATGCTTCACTTACAAAAACACGAAAGTGACTCGCATCTGGTTTAATAGAGCTCCATGCTTCTTCTGGAGTGATATTCTTTAAAGCCTTAGTAGGAGTGCGATTTAGTATGTAATTTGCACAGTTAATTTCTTCTGCCCAATAGTTAAGACTAAGTTCTTTAGATTGAAGCATACAATTAGCCATTTCCTTTAAGGTGTGATTCTTCCTTTCAGCTACACCATTTTGTTGTGGAGTATATGGAACAGTATGTTGCATTTGGATTCCATGCTTAGTGCAAAAGTTGATGAATTCGTTTTTAACATATTCTCCGCCATTATCTGATCTTAGCTTAAGAATTTGATGTCCAGATTGTTTTTCAACAAAGGCCTTAAAGGCCAAGAAACCAAGCCGAATGATGAAGAGAAAGCAACCAAATGGGAAAATAGGCAAGATCAAGCACGTGGGTTGATACGGATGTCTATCTCTCCCGATCTTAGATTCCATATTGCTGAACTTGATACTCCTGATAAAGCAATGGAGCAACTTACTAAATTTTTTGGAATAAAAAATGAACTTAGAGCCCACCAGCTTGAAAATGAGTTGCTTACATTAAACCCCAATGTTTTTTCTTGCATTGAAGATTTCTTGTCCAAGTTCAAGACCATTAAACTTCTCTTGGAAGGTGTTAAAGTTAAGAAAGAAGATAATGCCCTTATCTATTGCATTCCTACTAAGTTGGGACTAGCCTACTCTGTGTTTGTTTCCACCTTCCATTCTACAAGAGAAGCCTTCATTTCTCAAGGACATGACTACAAGCCCCCTTCGTTTGATTCTTTTTGTGATTCTTTAATAAGAGAACAAGAAAAACTCTTACACCTTGGTCTTCTTAATCTTGGAAACTCTTCTAAGAAAGCGTTAATCGCCCAACAGCACCAAACTCAAAGAATCCTAAGAAGTCATATCCTAAAAAGAATGGTCCTAAACCAAACAAGAGTCCTAAGCAATTTCAGCCTCAAATTGAAAAATCATTTCACCAGAATGATAAGGCAACTAAAAAAAAAGGGAAGAAGACTGATAGACATTGCAACTTTTGTAATCGAGATGGCCACTTAGAATCTAAATGCTTTAAGAAGATGGAAGCCTTGGAAGTAGCAATGAAGAAGCATAACATCCATTTGGAGCACTCTTAAAATTCATCTTCAGGAATGATGGCACTTTCTGCATGTGGTTGTCAAGCATCTCGGTCTGGCTATGCACTAAATGTATCTTCTTCCTCTCATTCTCAAGAGTGGCTCATTGATTCTGGAGCTTCTTATCACATGGCCAAAAACAAAGCCATGTTTTCTTCTTTAAATGATTGTAACACCAAAAATATATATGTTGGTGATGATAGATCCCTTAGTGTTGTAGGGACTGGAACTGTTCATATAGACAATGGTCAATTTAATGATGTATTATGTGTTCCAACCTTATCCTCCAAACTTCTATCTGTATATCAGATAACTCATTCAAGTGAAGGTAAAATAATTGAATTTTCACCTCACGATGTTGTAATCAAGGACCTAAAGGATCCTAGATAGATTTTAGCCACTGGCATTGTTGATGATTCTACAAGGTTGTATAAGTTTCACAACTTTGGGTCATCAAATATTCCCTCAGTATTTGTTGCTCATAATGATGAAGTGAGCAAACTTTGGCATGATCGATTTGGTCACTTAAACTATCGCTCCCTTCAGAATCTATGTAAAGAAAATATGGTGATAGGTCTTCCAATGGTATCTTGAAGAGATGGTGTTTGTTCCGGATACCATGTAGGAATTTACAGGGTAAGTTCCTCAGACAGAACACCAAAAGGACACCGCTCACAAACATATCACAGATCAATACACCAGTATTTTGACGTGGTTAAAACCCTTAAAGAGGGAAATAGTCCACGGCCTGTGGCTATTCGGTAAAGACCTTTACTTCTAAGTAAATCCACAATGTAGGACCACCATTGGAAGTAGTTGGTGCTGTCAAGGATAACTTGGCATGAACTTTCTATTTTGATAGAAATTGAAGCTATATATGCTGAAACTAAGTGTTCCAATGGAAAGAGCTCGAAAAATTAGGCTGGTTAAAAAAAACGGCTCTGAAAACGGCTTCCGGATGAAGAAGTTATGACCTTTTTAAAAAATGTTGATGAATGCGCTGGCAAAGTGCGGGAATGAAAAAAAAAACGCTCCTTTTTCAACAAAAAGGAGATTTGAACCCAAGACCTCTACTCTTTTAAATTAACCTTGAACCAAGTGAGCTATACAAAAAGATAAAGAGAGAGAGAGAGGGGGGGGGGTGTGGGGGGGGCCGCGGCGCTTTGTTTTCTTTTAGTCACGGATGCTTTGAATTGCGTGCTTGCTTGAGAAAGCTCTTTTTCTCTCTACAAAACAAAAACACAAAACCCAACATGGACATGCAAAAAAACAAGCCTTACGGCTTAAAGTTAGCTTTACCTGGAAACTAAATATTTTCCTCAATGTTTCTGATTTTCCGATATCACACTAAGGTGCAGGGAAAAGAGCATACGCATGAGAAAAATCCTTTCTGTTTCTGATTTGCCCAGATTGCACAGAGTTGCAGGGCAACGAGCATATGCAGAAATGAAACGTATAGATCCGGTGATAAAAAGAGCTAAATAAACCAAAACCGAAATAAACAGAGAGAAAATAACAGTAAACTGCAAATAAACACTGTATACCTCCAGATCTAAAAAATGACGCAGCTAGGGCTACTAGAAACCTTTTCGTGTGAAACGAAAGGGGTTCCTCACTGGAACAGATGCTACCAACACAAAAGAGTAGTCCTCTCGGCCCGAAAGCAGTCAGAAACAACAGATCTAGGAGATGGCAGTTGCATGCAGTTCTACCGGCTTCAAATTTGGATCAACAACGAACGCGGCCCTCAAATAGCTCTGATACCATGAAGGAATTTACAGGGTAAGTTCCTCAGATAGAACACCAAAAGGACACTGCTCACAAACAGATGACAGATCAATACACCAGTATTTTGACGTGGTTAAAACCCTCAAAAAGGGAAACAGTCCACGGCCTATGCCAACGTGGCCACTACAGGCAATTTATTAATAAAAGATTGAAAATTTACATAAGCTTCTCTCATGCATGGTTAACCTACAAATGACCCTCCATGCGCTTTAAATAGAATTCATGGACCAATCAGGTGTCAAGCCACAGATCAAGTGTCGGTAATACTGAGGAGAGAATGAACCGTCGGATCACTACATATCGTGACCGTCAGATTGTAAGTTACAAATGTACATAGTAAAGAAACACACTTTACCTAACTCTATACTAGACCAAGTTATACTTAACTATTCCTATGTGTCAGAATATCCTAACAATTGGTACGCCACTCCAGTTCAAATCTCTTTGCAAATTTTGCGCCCGGCGCGCCGTGCCTATGCCCAGGTGCGCCGCGCCAAGAGAAAACTATGAACTCTGCTACAAATTTTCTCTATTCGCCTCTAAGCGCGATTTCACTTTATTTCTCTCTCACTTTGAGTAAATGAAGTTTTCAAATACCAAATAAACTTTATATACTTTTTAGCTTTTAATTTTTCATTTGAAAAACCCATTTTTCTAAAGTTTCACTTTCACTTTACTTTTAAAAACTCTGTTTTGCAATTTGGCTCTCTTTTTGTCATTTGATGGACTAATGCTTGGATTTTCTTGTCTCTTTTGTAGGAGCTAGAGTGCAGGAGTTTGGCAAGGTGGCCCAGGGTTGCAGATGATACTTATTACATATAGGAAAATTAAAATTACATGAAATTTTTATACATAGAACAAAAAACTTTGTTTTCCCTCAAAATAGGGTTTTAAGGAAAAAAACCAATTATTGAGTATATCATTAATATTAAAATTTTGATGTTGAGACCTTATTAGACCTCCTCATGCACCTGCTGACCATTATTGAGCTTTTTTCATGACTATGGTGACAAACCCTAGACCTAATGAGACTTGAAAACCCTAAAATGACTTTTGCAACTGAAATGAAATAAAAATGACAACAAATGATCTGTACATGTGCAAATAGGCCAACAGATGAAAGCATGAGGGAAATTTGACAAAGAACCACTACCATCAGATGATCCATGACATAATGAAATGCAGCTGATCAGATGAGACACCTAAAATGCATGCAAAAAGAGAATTTGATCACTGATGGAGGGATGAAGGTAGTGACACTAACACTTATCAGACACAATACTTATAGGTAATCCATGTAATCTTACAACTTATGAAAAAAAGAGATTAATAATATGTGTTGCATCACTAGTCTTTTCGCATGCAATGAAATGTGCCATTTTAGAAAATCTATCTACCACAACACAAATGGAATCATTTCCTCTTTGAGTTTTACGTAATCCCAAAACAAAATCCATACTAATTGCATCCCATGGTTGGTCTGGTATTGGTAATGGCTGATATGATCTTGTGTTTTGGCTTCTCCCCTTAGCATGTTGACAGATCTTGCACTTCTCAACAAATATCTTAACATTAGTTTACATCTTTGGCCAATAGTAAAAAGCATTTACCTGAGAAAAGGTTTTGTCTTGTCCAAAGTGTCCATATAACCCTCCATTGTGTTTCTCCTTGATTATGTTTTCCCTCATAGAACATTTGGGAATACACATTTTGTTACTTTTAAATAGTAAACCTCCTTGGATAAGATAATCCAACCACTGGATTCTATTAAGAACTTCTGGATTTTGTACAGTGGTGTAAATATCTTTGAATTTTGCATCATCTTTATACATATCAACCATTTCTTCAAATCCTACAACCCCAACTTTTAATTCTTGCAAAATGAAATTTACCTTGCTCGAAGCATCAAAAAATTTGTTCAACTTACCACTTGTATGTTAATCACAAAAGTAAAACTTTGCAAAAACTCTACCCACTTGGCATGCTTCTGGTTCAATTTTCGCTGGTTGTTTATGAACTATAATGCATGATTGTTAGAATACAATACAAACTCCTTTGGTAAAAAATAATGTATCCATTTTTTTAAAGCTTACACAATATCATAAAATTATTTGTCATAAGAGGAATATTTCTTCTTAGCTTCATTTATTTTCTCACTAAATTATGCTATTGGTCTCTGTTCTTGACTTAAAACTGCTCCAATTGCAGCTCTACTAGCATCGGTATCAACTTGGAATTTTTTTTCAAAATCAGGCAAAGCTAAAACTGGATTTTTTGTAATTTTCTTCTTCAACAACTTAAAATTTCGGTCTACTGCTTCTTTCCACTTGAATGGCTGATTAGTTTCTTTGATTGCTTCAATAATTGGTGCACAAAAATGACTAAAAATTTTGATAAATTTTAAATAAAACCTTGCAAGACGATGAAAGCTTCTTAGCTCAAATATGTTTCTTGGGGTTGGCCAGATCCAAATTTCTTGGACTTTCTCAGGATCCATTTTCAGATCTTCTTTAGAAACTACAAACCCCAAATAGATTAACTCTTCTTTCATAAAACTACATTTCTTTAGATTTATTAGTAGTTTCTCTTTTTGTAAATTTCTTAGAACCAACTTAAGATGCTCTAGATGTTCCTCTTTGCTTCAAATTAAAACTAGAATATCATCAAGGTAAATAATGACAAACTTTCCTGCATATTCCTTCAAGACTTAATTCATCAATTTCATGAATGTGTTGGGTTCATTAGTGAGTCCAAAAGGTATCACTAACTACTCATACAACTCACTATTTGTTTTAAATGCAGTTTTCCATTCATCTCCTTCTCTAACCCTTATTTGATGATATCCACTATTTAGATCTATTTTAGTAAAATACTTTGACCCACTTAAAAAATCCATCGAATCATACATGCGTGGTAAAGGAAATCTATACTTGATAGTACTCTTGTTTATGGCTTTGGAATCAATACACATACACCATTCACCACCTTTCTTTGGACTGAGTACTATTGGTACAACAGATGGACTAAGGCTCTCTCTGATTAATCCCTTATCCATTAGTTCCCGCACTTGTCTACCAACTTCTGCATTTTCTTGAGGAGTTAACTTGTATGCTGCTTTATTTGGCAAACTTGCTCCAGGTATTAGATCAATGTGATGACTAATGCTCCTAATTGGTGGTAATGCATTTGGCAACTCATCCACAATAATATCAACAAAATCATTCAACAAAGCTTTCATTTATTCAGATAAACCATCTAAGTTTGTGGAAGTCAAAATTACCTTAGGTCTCCCTATTATAACAAAATGTATATTTTCATGCTTCTTGACTTCTTGCAGCAGTTCTTTCCCACTTATTAGCATAACACTATTTCCAGGAACTTCTTTACCTACTTCATCCTTCAATGGTAGCAGTTTGTGTCTATTTCCATCCTTCTCTAGAGTGTAAGTGTTTCTTCTCCCATCATGCATAGATTTATGATCAAACTGCCAAGGTCTTCCCAAGAATATATGACATACATCCATCGACATTACATCACATAATATCAAATCCTTATAAATACCAATCTGGATCTCTACCTTGCATTGTTCTGTCACAATAAGCCGATGTCCTTTTTGCATCCACGATACTTTGTAAGGAGTAGGGTGTACCATTTTCACTACTCCTAAATTGTAGACCATTTCCGCAGAAACAAGGTTATTAGTGCTTCCACTATTAATTATCATTTTACAACATTTTCCTTTGGACTTGCATGTAGTCTTGATTATATTCTTTCTCTAAGCTAGATTTCCTGTCTCTTTTTTTTTGCTTTAAGTAATACCCTTTTCAATAACAAGGATTCTTTTACTTTGGGTGGTTCTTCTTTACTTGCAATTTGAGGATTTTCTTCCTTTGCCTCAGCCACATTCACATTCCACTGATTTTGTTTTATTACGAGGACAGTCCCATGATCCATGTCCCCATTCCCCACATGTGTAACACCGAATTTTTCTTCCTCAGCCTCTTCCTCTATGTGCAAATCTCCCTCTACCAAAGTCTCCTCTCTATGGTTGTCTACTACTTGAACCTCATGCTTCACCCTGAGAATGCTGGAATCTTGATATGGTAGTTTCTCTACCTCTTGCTAAACTTTTTCCTCTATTCCTCTGATTTTTCTTCCTCAACATCTTCTCCTCTGCCTTCAAAGCTACTTGATAGGCATCAAGATTCAATTGTCTTTAGACTCAACAAATTGATTTCATCCTGTAAGTCATATCTCAAGCCAATGATGTATCTGGCTACCTTTTCTACATCATCCTCTACATGTCCTGCTCTAATGCTTATCTTATAAAACTCTTCCATGTATTGTTTGATAGTCATTCCTTTTTTCCTCAAATTTTGTAACTGTATGAAAATATTTAACTGATAATATTTTGGCATGAAGTTACATTTAAATTTACTCACCATTTTATCCCACTTCTTGATCTTGGGCTTCCCCTTTCTCTCTCTGGATGTTTGTAGTTCTTCCCACCAGATAGCTGCATGGATCTTCAATCTGGTAACTGCAAATTTTACCTTCTCTTTATCATCAATCTCCTCATAGTCGAAATACTTGTCTAATGAATTGATACAGTCCATCAAATCTTCTACATTGAGGTTCCCATCATACAAAAGTATTTCCATCTTTGGTCTTCCACTTGCTTTGGCCAGTGTTTTGAGAACTTTGAAAGCTTCGCTTTCATCCTCTTCTTCTTCCTCATAAGATTCCTCTACAGCACAGAAATCTCCTTCATTAGGTGCTCTCATTTGAGAAGTTTCCATTATCTCCATCCTTGTACGCAGGTGTCGAATCTCTTCTAGCAAAACTACATTGGCTACTGGCCTTCCCCGACCTATGCCAAGTCCTCTTCTAGGTGGCATGTTTGTTGTAGCAGAACTTAATCCTTGGGCTCCGATACCAAAATAATGTGGAATCCTGAATCCAAAATAGTTTTTGGCTATAAAACTAATGAATCGCATGTTAATCAGATTATACGCATGGGTTTCAGTCTAAAGGTCCCACTTACCTAACCAATCTCCGCTAGTCCCACTTTCACTTTTCTATTCCCTGAGCACTTCAATATTCACCATTGATCTTGCTTACCCAAATCCAACGAATGTCGTGTAATATCATGCGATAACTAGCATAATAGATAGAAGCTTGAGAGCATGCAAGATAAGTGGTTTCTTCTTGCTACTTGTCACCACCTTAGGTTAATCGCACGATTTAGAAAAATACCATTTACCAATTTTTTTTTCCACACGATATACCATTTAATATTTTGAATACAACCCATGTTCCTTTATAATGAAAAAGGGTTAACACTTAGTCTACGAAATTGAAATAAAACCATTAATGCTATTTAACTGATATTTTCAATAAAACACATAAATGGAAGAATAATACCCGGTTAGGGTCTAGAACACGGATACATAGATTACAAAGGAATTTTTGCACCAAGAACAACACGTACACATTACACTTAGATCAATTATTCAAGAAAATAGGAATTACAGAGTCTTGGCCCTCTCAAATCGATTACATCAATCTATTTGACCTCTGTTTTTTTTCCACTCTCAAACCCTATCTCTTTTCTTTTTCCTCTCGCTCCTTTTCTTCTCTCTTTATCATTACATTTTTTTCTCTTTAATGGATCAAATCCTATTCTAACTGTATTGACAACTCAAACTCTATTTTTATCAGTTCAACGATTAAATCCCTATTCTCAAGATTTGATACACACTTATCCTAAAAACTTATCGCCTATTCTAAAAATAATATAATTTTCTAATTATTACAATAATTTAAGGAAAAATAAATTTGAGAGATCCGATCCTCTATACTAAAAATTGATTTGACCATTTAGGTCGATGAAATTCATTTCATGTTAGCTACATCATGTGAATATACCATCACATTATTGGCTAAGTCTGGATGCTCGTGCATCATGAAGGCTAATTTTGTTTATAAAAGTGTGGTTGTGTAACCACCACAAGCTGATATACCAATAGAGGAATAAATCCGACTGAATAAGGAGCCATAAATATCTTTAGGATCTAATAAAATTCAAACCCCTGAAACTACAAAACAAGAAAATATGGGAGATGAAGAAGTAAATGGACCAAGAAAACAAGGGCCTATCACTTTTGAATCTCTTATCGAAGATCCTGCTGCAATAGTTCAAATGAGTAATATTCCTCCCTCTTCGCTCCCAAACTTTCATGGACTATCCAAGGAAGATCGTGACACTTTCTTTTTTGAGTTTGACATTCTTTGTTGAAGTTATGATTACTCTATGGAAGCTCAAAAGTTAAAACTATTTCCTACAACATTGAAATATGAAACTCTTCATTGGTTTATACGATTAGGGGGAAATTCCATACGATCTTGACACAATATGAAGAAGAGATTTATAAAAAAATACTGAGACTGTTGCAAGGATAGGGACATCAAATAGGAAATATTTAAAATGTCTCAGTCTGATGATGAGAGTCTAGAAGATGTTGAGGCCCCAAAAAGCCCCCTTTATTTTTCAAGAAAAATGAAGGGTCCCTCATACAAAATTTTGGAAATATTGCCTTGCTTTACATTTTTATTCCTATTTTTAGTGTTTTTTGTATTTCTTATTTTGTCATTTTTAATATTTCTATAAAAAAAATGCAATTGTTAGAAGTTTTGTGTCTTTAACTATTTTTTTAATTAATTTTTAATTATTTAATTATTTAATTTAATGTTGGGAGAATGATTTAATTTCAAGTATAACATACTCATATACAACATTCCATACTTTCACATACTTTCCCATCTCAAACCCTTAAATTTCCTCCCATACTTCCTGTTATCACCCCAAGAAACTCTCCTAGGTTGTATCTCAGAGATGCTCGGGGAAATTACAAACTCAAGATGATGTTGGAAATGGATGAATGGAAGGAATGATACTTGTTCAAGCTATATAACCACTCCTACTTTGCTTGACTCTAGACATGCGTGAACACCCCCAGACTACAAGGCTTTAGACCACCAATTACTCATAGTTTAAGGATTTGGTGAACATGGAGAATATTAACCACACCAGCAGATGCATAGGACCCTGTGATGGCCAACTGCAACCAGTAAAGAGGTCTGCAAATATGTTTCCTAATGCACAAATAGAATGATAGCTCTCTGTCACTAAGTAAATAAAAACCTGAATAAAACATTCACTAGTACAAACAAGACTCTAACACAGAGGTAGTATGACAACTCCTTTAATGCTAAATATCAAGAGTTCATGAAAAATGCATAACAGCAGCCTAGAATTGAATAGAAGTGAAAAGTGAGCAATTAACAGCAAAAGAAGCTTGTATTAGCTGGAAATGAAGACGAGACACTGCAAGTATCAAAGCAGGTACAGTCTCTAGAAGTTGAACCTTACATCAAAACAACAACCATCAACCCTGATTACATCTTGTTTCTGGGTAAATATAGAGTTTCATTACAAATACATTTTTCTATTCTAGATGTGGAGGGGTCATAATTGACCACCAACCGCTTTAACTGTCTGATGGAGTTTATGGTGCAATCTACCTATTTTAGTGGAAGAATTTGATCTTCTCGGATGCTCTATTGTCCTTCTCGAGCAGGTGGAGTGTCGTATGGTAGAAATTCCATAACTGATAAATGCATTTAACTGCTCGAGGCTTGTCCTTTCTTTCTCGGCCATACTATCCCATGAATGCAGTGGTTGAGGATCTGCTACAAATAGTATCGGGAACTGGTTATGCTCGTCTTTTGGGTGCACAGAGCAATTAAAAAACGTGGACTTCACAACGGGTTGACAAACTGAATGGAGACACGAAACTGGTCATTGGATCAAACGATCAGATGATGGAGATTTCTTTGAGGGAGGTATCAGGAGGAAATAGAGGCAAAATGATTGTGAGCCATTGGATCTCGCAGATGGATGGCAAAGATTTGTTTACAGAAGATATTAGTAGATATGAGAGAGGGGTGATCACAGGCTATTGGATCTCGGGTGGGCAGATCCAATGGTCGCTGGGCGTAGAAGATGTATGAAGTTTATCGGGCGTGGAGAGTGGGCTTAAGTGGTAAGAGGTATTTCTTGCACTGCTATTGAAGTTCGGGTGGTAATTGTACAAGGGCTAGCGATGCGAGTTATTGGGTGACGCGTGGTGGATGTGATGAGACCAAAACGGCTCTGATCACAAGTTAACGTGCGGCTATGTTTTGGCAGCGGGGGAAGCGGATGTCTTCGGATTGTGCGGTAGATGATCGGACGACGGGAAAACAAACGGGAAAGTTATTAGCAGTGGGGAACCATTGGATCAGGGCGTGGCAATTCGACGACTGCGATCAAAAGGTGATAATGGACTATGAGAGTGTGGGGTCATATGAATATGGTTTATGGGGATTTAAACTTTGTGCTCAGGGCTTGTATAAAAAAAGTTTATTACAAGCTTTGGAGGAAAGAATAGAGATAGGAGCCGAAGAAGAATGACTGATGTGAGTCCTTTATGAGCATAATCAATGTGGCCAGACTTGCATTTGACCCTTGAGATATCAAAGTATGTAGCATAGCTAACACTGGCTCCTTCTAGGGATGAGATCCTCCCTGTGAAGTCTCAAGAACTTGCAGATCAATGTGTTTCCTGTAAAAAACAAATTAGCAAAACTTCCTAGTGCTCCATTGGGCATGGAGTCTAACTGAGTCAACACTAAAACTGATAAAACAACATATTTTCAATTTTAAGGCCCAAGACCTTAAACAATATAAATTTTCAGAAAACACCCATTAACTGGGCCATCACAAATTGCTTCTCCTCCGATACTTTGCAGTAGGAAGGTATGGTTCCCTTGGATCTGAGAAATAATAAAAGGCCCTATCCAGAAAGCATCAAACTTCCCATGGTTGCCTCTCTTCTCTTTTAGTGCATCCCATTTTACGACCATGTCTCCAACTTGAAAATTATCTATTTTGTCCTTTTGTCAAAAGCCTCCTTGATCTTTTTCTGATATGCTGTAGACTTTTCAACCAACTGTTCTCTGATTTGATGTACTTCTGCAAAATCAATGATCCTCTTTGCCATGTCTTCTTCCTCATCCTATTCTTGTTGCAGGAACTTTGCCACAAGGAGGGTTAACTGAATTGGGAGCACAGCCTCAGTGCCATACACCAGCTTGAATGGAGAATTCCCTATGGATCTCTTAGTGCTGACTCTATTAGCCCACAATGCATATCTAAGCTTAGAATCCTAGTTCTTCTTGTTGTCATCCAACAACTTTTTAATTATCCTTATCAGACTCTTGTTGGAGGATTGTACCAGACCAATGCCTTGAGGTTAGTATGAGGTGGAATGAACCAGTTTAATTCCCATTGAATTGCACATGTCAACCAATTCTTTTGCCCTGAAGGCTGCTACATTATCTGTGACTAATTTATGTGGACAACCAAATCTGGTGAAGATATTCTTTGTCAAAAACTTCATGACCACCTGATGATCAACCTTTCTGGTGGGGATTGCTTCAATCCACTTAGTGAAATAGTCAGTGGCTACTAGGATCCATCTATGTTGGCCACTACAATGTGGATTGTTCTCTCTAATGAAATCCAAGCCCCACTGCTGAAAAGGGCCACTAGCATGTATAGGCTTTAAGGGCAGGGATTTCAATTGTTGTTTCCCTTCAAATCTCTGGCACCTGTCACAAGATTTAAAAAATGAGAACACATCAGAAAATAAGGTGGGCCAATAGTACTCGGTTTTGAGGATTTTGTGGGCTGTAGTCTTCCAATAATGGTGCCGTCCACACATGCTGGAATGAAACTATTGCATGACTTCTATAGATTGCTCTTTGTCCAGACACCTCAAAAGCATTCCAGATGGGTCCCTCCAGTAGAGCAGATTTTTATGTATGCAGTATTTTGCTGCCCTGAGCTTAATAGTTCTAGCTTGACCTGTGCTTAAGCCTGGAGGAATTTCTAGCTTCATAAAGAATTTAACAATTGTAGAATACCGATCACAGGAAGCTAGATTTTCTGCTAGTGACTACTTTTTTCTTGATTTAGCTGCTTCCTCTTCTGATTGACCATTTTCTACAATCATGCTTATGAGATTTATGTCCAATGATCTGCAATTTTCTTCAGCCAATAGTTTGGCAAGGCCCTGACCTCTGACAAGCTTGGTAGGCTTCAGTTCTATATTAAACTCAATTAGTTTTGCAATCCATTTATCCCTTCTTCCATCAGCACCGGGTTGTGTTAAGATATCTTTTATTGAAGTAGAAGGCACATATGCAATTATCTTAGAATGCAAAATGTAAATTCTGAATGATTTCAAAGACTTGATAAGAGAATATGCTTGTTTCTCAATGATATCATACCTTAGCTCATCGTCCCTTAATATTTTTCTGAAAAATGCCACTAGATGATCTGAACCTTCTTCATCTGCTTGCAATAAAACTGCTGCAAGGGCGTCTTCAGAGGCAAATGAAAATATATGGAACTCCTTACTGTAATCTAGACTGCTTAGAGTGGGAGCTTCCATGATGGCTTTCTTAATGGACTCAAAGGATCTTCTTGCTGCCTCAGTCCATTTGATCTCTGACCCCTTTCTCAACATGGAGGTAATATGCTTCACCATTTCTGCAAAATTTGGGATAAACCTCCTCACAAAATTAATTTTTCATAGAAAGGACTAGATATCCTTCTTTGATCTCGGGACAGACAAAATCTGTATTGCTTTTACTCTTTCTGGGTCAACCTAGACACCCACAGCATAAACAACATGTCCTAACAACCTGCCTTCCTCTAAAGAAAACTGTGACGTTTTTCGATTGACTGAAATCCCAAACCTTCTGCAATTCAGGAACACTTTCTTCAAATGCTGTAAGTAGTCATGATGGCTGCTGGAGTACAATGTTATATCATCAAGGTAGATAAGGACAAACTTATCCTTCTCTCCCACAAATGCTATATCCATAGCTCTTTGAAAGGTGGCTCCAGCATTCATCAACCCAAAAGGCATCTTTGAATACATAAAAGTGCCCCAAGGAGTGGCGAATGCAGTCTTCTCTTGATCATCTAGATGTACAACAACCTAATTATACCTTGAAAATCCATCCAGGAAAGACATCACTTTGGCTCTTGAGACCTTTTGCAACAAATGCTCCATCTTGGGTAGAGGATAGTTGTCTTTCTTAGAGCATTTGTTTAAGTTTCTGAAATCAACACAGAGTCTGATTTCTCCACTTTTCTTCCTTACCACTACCAAATTGGCTACCCATTTTGAATATCTGAGAGGGACTATGATTTTGGCAGCTAATAGCTTCTTCATTTATTTTTCAATTAGAGGAAGGAGCAAGGGGTTTATAGGCCTCAGATTCTGCTTGAAAGGTATGGTTTCTTTCTCTAAAGGAATTTTATGCTGGATGATCTTCTTGTCATATGTTTTCAGGTCACTATATTCCCAGGCAAAGACATCAACAAATTTCTTCATTAAATTGTAGTATTCAGCACTTTGGTCAGCAGACAGATGGGTAAACAGATTTATATATCTTGGCTGACCTGGACTTCCTATATTATGCTTACAGACTGTAGCTTGGTCTTCTTTTTGAGCAGCCTTGTAAGGTACATCATTCTGGTCAAACAACTTTTCTAGGGGAACTAGACCCTTAGGTGTATAATTACTGGGCAGTTGGACAATGCTATCTTTACCAATTTTATTTCTAAGCTAGGATTGGGGGTTTTCTTCCAAGGCTACATTACCTTGGTCAATTTTCATTTTAGAAAATTCATCAATGACTTGCAGGAATCTGTTCACTTCGTTGTCATCGTCAAAAACTTTCCAATGTTGGACATTATCAGGAAAGGATGGCCTATATTTCATTCGGACTTTATAAACAAGCATGGGAGGCATGGGAGGGATGAACATGCTAGTAGACACGGCAAGGGAATTAACAAGCTGATTTTTGGCTCTAGGGATATATGAGATACAAAAACTATCAAAAGAATCTTTGAGTCTCCATACCTCATCTCTGTATGCTTTCAGCCTTGGGTGCTTTGCTTGAAATGTTTTGTTTACTTGCTGATGATAAGATCAGCATCTGCAAACACCCTTATGCTTCTGATTCCTCTGTCTTTTATTGCATTAAGACCCAATATCAGAGCCTCATACTCTGCTATATTGTTGGTGACTTGGAAGGCCAACTTAAAAGACAGTTGTGTGCTTTCTTGTTGTGGAGATATCAGCACCACCCCTACTCCTACAGTCTCCCTGGAACATGCTCCATCAAAGAACATCTCCCAAATCTAACTTCCTTGCTCTTCCTCAGCCTAAAATATTTGTTTCCTGAGTTGCATTGAGGCCTTCTGAGATTCTTCTATCTGGAGAATACACGCTCCAAAATCAGTGTCCACAACATAAATAGGATGATTGGATAGGTTCTTTTCATCACTGATGCTATATGCCAGCTGTGCTTCTCTGTACAATCTCCTGCTTTCTCCTCCAAAAACTGAGACAATGGCATAAGATAAGTCATTTTGTAATGTCCCACCTAGTCTCTTAATCCATCCTCTATATAACAGCATGCCAAACTTAGGAGGGACATCTGCTACCACAATGTCCATCACCGTACTCTTCATGGGCAACTGAGTTAGGGTAATGGCTAAATATTTGATCAATCCTAGACATTTCACCTTTCTTGAATCAAATGAGAATAAATCATGATATGGTATAGTGATATCAAGGCCTAACTCTTCCATGACAGCTTTTGGCATCAGATTGTGGCTAGACCCAGTGTCTAGTAGGCAGTTGTGGCGGATTTTATCATGAATAGTCAAAGAAACATAAAAGGATGGAGAATTATCATTAGCAGGTTCAGTCATGGGGCTAAGCACAACTGCAGGCTTATCATATTGCAAATTGACACAGTCAGTGGAGGTTTGTGTGGTTTTTAGCTCAAGAGATTTAAGGATAGGCTTCCTAAACACTTCACTCTTTACAATTTCTAACAAAGGCACAAATATTTTTACCCTCTGGACTTCTGATTCAAATCTAAAAGGGGGAGGGGACTTGTCAAGACCTCTTACCTCTTGAGCTGGAGCTTTGAGGATGACCGGGTCAGCTGCTGGTCTTCTTTGTTTGGTATTCTGTGACTCTGTTTGGACAATAGCTTTTTGGGAAGGATTCCCCTTAACATTGTCTGCCTATGACCTCAGATTGTATCTTTGCTGTTCGCCAGTCTATAGAACAACCTCTCTGTCCCACTCTTGACTAGTTTGGTCTTGCAGCAGTGATTCTTCATATGCAACCAATGTAAAAAAGGTAGCACTGCCTTTATCTTCCATGCAATGAATTTCATCCTCTTCTTTAAATTGTTCCTCCTCCATGACTACATTTTGAAAAGGAGCTTTAACTTTCTGTTCTTCATTTGGTTCTTTACCCCTCTGAATGATTTGCAATTGTTCATTTTCTCTTCTGAATGGGTTTGAGTTTCTTGGAGAAAATGTGTTCTACCTTGTCTTCCTAGAGTTTTGTTCAACTTTTAGCTTAGATATCTTAGCAGCCAATGACTCTATCATTCTGGTCATTTTGTCTAACTTAGGTTTTGATGACGAAACAAAGGAAGAAGAAGCCTCACCTCTCTGCCTCCTTCTATCAGCATGACTTCTGAGTTTTTCTGCTGCCATAATATTGATTCTACTTCTAGGTCGCATCTTGCATATCAGCTAGAGTAGCACATCTTCTTTCTCTCAACACTGAACAGAAATCAGAATTAAAGGCACTGGCATAGGAAATTTTGGCAGAGGTGGGGGTTGGATTTACTTCAACTGGTATCTTACTATACATACGATTGAATCTTTTATTAAAATCAGGAAAAGATTCCCCTTTTTCCCTCTTCAGGTTACCAAACTCAGTATGGTAATATAGAAAGCCTTTTTTATCTCCCCGATGCTTCAAAAATGAATCATCTAGGGCTTCAATATCAGCAATAGATCTAGGGGTCAATTCTCTGAACCACTTTCTAGCCTCTCCATCAAGGCTCTGGACAAAAACTTCCATCCACACATCATCTTCACTGATATCCAGGTTATCAGCATAACTATAAAAATATTCAAGGTGCTCTTCTGTTGTTACCCCATCTGTACCAGTGAAGTTAGGCATGTATTTCTGGTACTCTCTTGCAGGCATGGCATTCAAAGGAACAAGTAGGACTAAGGGTCCATACCTAGCAGCTATTATTATTTCCATCTTTGTTGGTGCTTGCTAGCTTACCATGACTGGGGTAGGTGGAAGGATACTGGTGAACTGAGTGCTACGAAGAAATGCAATAGATGATAGAGACAGAGGGATGTTATGGACCATATGGGATGGCTTATTTGGATTGAGATCCAAAGGGGAACTAAGTGAACAAGGAGCTGTATGAATCTCTGAAGGAATTTTCTCACTAGCAATACTAGGCTCTATATCTTCAAACTGTGTATTCTCAACTATAACCTTCTCTTGCAGAGATACATAAGATTTCTTAGGCTTTTCTAATC
The DNA here is from genome assembly GCA_000404065.3 of Pinus taeda. Lineage (NCBI taxonomy): Eukaryota > Viridiplantae > Streptophyta > Pinopsida > Pinales > Pinaceae > Pinus > Pinus taeda. The sequence goes on from APFE030211436.1 coordinate 19,672, forward strand.
CTGATGCTCCTTTCTGTGATGTCTTCTTCGATTTAACAATCTTCTCAGGGTCAAGCATTGGGTCAGCATGCGATTTCTGAGGATTTCTCTGGGTATGCCTCACAAACTGAGCCAGAACTGAAATGTGGAGTCGCCACCAGGTTGGTTCTCAAGTGTAGTTTCCAGATAGATGATTACAACCATAAATGTGCCCAGACTTTGTCTATCATCAAAATCTGGAACTATATCATTCTCCCAGGGAAGCTGAGCTTCAATCTCATCTCCCCGGCAATGGCGCCAATCAATGTTATGACCCCAAGAAACTCTCCTAGGTTGTATCTCAGAGATGCTCGAGAACATTACAAACTCAACATGATGTTGGAAATGGATGAATGGAAGGAATGATGCTTTTTCAAGCCAGATAACCACTCCTACTTTGCTTGAATCCAGACATGCGTGAACACCTCTAGACTATAAGGATTTAGACCACTAATTACTCATAGTTTAAGGATTTGGTGAACATGGAGAATACTAACCACACTAGCAGATGCACAGGACCCTGTGACGGTCAGCTACAACCAGTAAAGAGGTCTGCAAATCTGTTTCCTAATGCACAGATAGGATGACAGCTCTCTGTCACTAAGTAAACAGAAACCTGGATAACACATTCACTGGTACAAACAAGACTCTAACACAGAGGTAGGATGACAGCTCCTCTAATGCTAAATATCAAGAGTTCATGAAAAATGCATAACAGGCATAGCCTAGAATAGAATAGAAGTGAAAAGTGAGCAATTAACAACAAAAGAAGCTTGTATTAGCTGGAAATGAAGACGAGACGCTGCAAGTATCAAAGCAGTTACAGTCTCCAGAAGTTGAACCTTACATTAAAACAACAACCATCAACCCTGATTACATCTTGTTTCTGGGTAAATATAGAGTTTCATTACAAAGACATTTTTCCATTCTAGACGTGGAGGGGTCATAATTGACCACCAACCACTTTAACTGTCTTATGGAGTTTATGGTGCAATCTGCCTGCTTTAGTGGATGAATTTGATCTTCTCGGATGCTCTATTTTTCTTCTCGAGCAGGTGGAGTTTCGTATGGTAGAAATTCCATAACTGGTAAATGCATTTAACTGCTCGAGGCTTGTCCTTTATTTCTCGGCCATACTATCCCTTGAATGAAGTGGTTGAAGATCTGCTACAAAAAATACTGGGAACTGGTTATGCTCGTCCTTTGGTGCACAGAGCAGTTAAGGAGCGTGGACTTCACAACGGGTGGAAAAACTGAATAGAGACATGAAACTCTTCATTGGATCAAACGACTAGATGGCAGAGATTTCTCTGAGGGAGGTATCGAGAGGAAACGGAGGAAAAATGATTATGAGCCGTTGGATCTCGGGTGGGTAGATCCAATGGTCGTCGGGCGCGGAAGATGCATGGAGTTTATTGGGCGGGGATAGCGGGCTTAAGCGGTAAGTGATATTGCTCGCACCGCTATCAGAGGTCGGGCGGTAATTGTATAAGGGCTAGCGATGCGAGTTATCGGGTGACGCATGGCGGATGTGATGGGACCAAAACCACTCCGACCGTGAGTTAACATGTGACTATGGTTTGGTAGCAGGGGAAAGAGATGCTGTCGGATCATGCGGTAGATGATCGGATGACAAGAAAACCAACGGGCAAGTTATTAGAGGTGGGGAACCATTGGATCAGGGCGCGGCAATTCGACGACTGCGATCAAAAGGTGATAATGGACTATGAAAGCACAGGGTCATATGAATATGGTTTGTAGGGATTTAAACTTTACGCTTAGGGCTTGTATAAACAACCAATGGGCAAGTTATTAGCGGCGGGGAACCGTTGGATCAGGGCGCAGCAATTCGACGACTGCGATCAAAAGGTGATAATGGACTATGAGAGTGCGGGGTCATATGAATATGGTTTGTGGGGATTTAAACTTTATGCTCAGGGCTTGTATAAACAAAGTTTATTACAAGCTTTGGAGGAAAGAATAGAAATAGGAGCCGAAGAAGAATGACTGATGTGAGTCCTTTATGAGCATAACCAATGCGACTAGACCTGCATTTGACCCTTGAGGTATCGAAGTATGTAGCAGAGCTAACACTTCCATACCCATTTAATTCAAACAATTTTCAATTTACTCAACATTATAAATACCAAAAGTCCAACTTTTCCCATGGATGTGGGAGTTTTGTTAGTGGTTCAACAATATGCACAAACGATTCTATAGTTTATGCGTTAACTGTTCCATGAATTCAACTTCTGGAGGTAATATCTCGAGCTACAAGGCACAAAATTAGGCCGAACATAACTTTTTGGAAAGAGGAAATCGACGAAAACAATCTAGAATCATTTATTTCAACAAATCTGCATTCTAAACTTCCTAGAAATTCAGCAGAAAAAGGACTACATTTTTTTAACTAAATCTAATTTTTTGTGTTTTTTTAGAATAAAATTGGATGTTGAAACTTTATGCTGCTCTGATCTCATCGATTCATTATTTATCTATCAAAATTGCAGAAACACAAAATGATTTGGCTTAGATTTTGGGATTTGTTTCTACTTTACAAGAGTCATTTTTTTCTTTTAATTTTGATTATTTTGGATTGAGATTTTTGCTTTAAATTTTAATATATTTTTAATGATAATTTTTGTGAATGTTTCATGCAAAATTTATAAAATATTGTTGCACTTAGAGCTTAAGGATTTATGGATTGGAATGACAGATAGAAAGAGAGGATTATTCAAAATCCCAAGGAATAAAAAAATAGATTTTCTTGAAGCTATCAATAAACAAACTTTTATTGAATTCTCTGATTATAAATAAAGGGTCTATATAAGTGAGGAGATGGGCTGAACCAAAGTAGAGGGAACTTATATTATTGTGGGACTTTTCTTCTCAAATCATAGTCCTAGGAGAGGGAAATTTTTTCACTTTGAGGCTCTGGTTTTATAATCAATATTTTATAGTCACTCTTTGAAGACCAATCAGGCATTGATGTTTATTGAATGATTGATTTGAATACTATATGATCTTTTAATTATTTAAAAGACATTAATAGTATTTTTCTCTATTTTTATTTATATCGATACTTGTTGAATGTTGGAATGTTCTTTTATCATTTCTTTTGAAATGGTAAAGTATATTTCAAATTGTTTTAATTAACTCATTTTTTTCTCAGTTTATTTTAAATGAATCAACATTCATTTTTGATATTAAAAAATATAGTTTATTAATATTTCTTTCGTTATCAAGATATATTTATTTTCTGCATTTAGATTAATTTCATTATATGCAAATAAACATTAATAGCATAAAAATTATAATCAGTTTTTCATAAGTTCTTTAAAGAAGAGCCCAAAAATCAATTTAAGTGGTTGAGTGGACCCACATTCTAGTCAGGGTTATCATTAATTGAGACATGGTAGTATTTTCTTTAAGTGCTGCATTTTGGTGATTTCTCCATCCCTTGCTATTAGTATTGTTCAAGAAGATCCATTCATACACAACAGTTTGTATATTTGTTTGTATTACTTGTTATTATTTAGAATGATTAGATTAGATTAGTTTTCTTTTTAATTGGTTTTTATGTATATATTTTGAAGTTATATTAATATAGACAATTGGGCCTTTATTCTAGAGAGTATATAGCCACACTAAATGAAAATGGGTCTAATTGGGACCCTGATCGGGCGAATACTCACTCATTGCGGGAGGAATTCTTCCACCTGTCAATAGAAGACTATGTAGAAATATTTTAATATACGCCACAAAGAGTAAAGAAAAGTACCCTAGACAAAGAAACTTTAGGTAGTTTTTTCCTCAAAGGAATACATGAAGACTGCTTGGAAAACTTAAACATAATGGGGGAAATATAAGTTTCTCAATTATCTTATGAAGAAATTTGTAACTTATGTAAGCAGTACTTAAGAGGAAGTGAAAAATATGGGAAGAACTCTCAAGATATAATATCACAAATTTGTAGGAAAGGTAGAGTACGAATAACTAAGTTTGAATTGGGTAATTTATTAGATAAACTAAAAACTGATATCCTCAACTCACTTAGTTCACAACTAGACATGTTATGTACCAAAACAAAGAAAGAGGAAGCTGAATTAGCCCTAGCCATATTCTTTTCTGAATGCTGGAAGAAACATCAACTTAGGGAATTCCCTTTGAATAATCTAGAAGTATGTAGAATTTGTGAATAACAACATTTGACTCAGGAGTGTTCTCTTTTTTAGAACTTAAATCCATGTTTCAAGAGGTTGATGGGGGAACCAAACATATTTGTTTTGTGACCCAGAAGAACCATGGCCTCCTCAAACATATGGATCGACAACTCTCGATCCTTCCTATTATTTTACTCCCCCTTTTGGATGGTGCCCTCCAATACCTTGGCAACAATCATCCCCCGCATGTATAGGGTCAAGGGTGGATTCCAAGCTGGAGAGGACCCCCCATTTTGGGAATACAATGCCACCTCAACCACATCCGCAGAAACTTCAATTTCCTTCTAACCAAGATCCTCAAACTCAATAGAGGCCTCAATTGCCTTCCAGGTTTTTCCTAATCCAAATAGAAATAAAGAGATCTAGCTTAACTACAATGTTGAAGTAACTCCTTTCCCTACCTATCCTCTTTCATCTGTGGAGTTTAGAAACATCCCATTAAACTTTGGGAAGTTAATTCAAAATAAAACATCCCCTACCATTCAAGAACAAGATGAAGAAAAGAACATACCAAATCCAATATCACCTTCTCCAAAAATTCAACAACATTCTTCTCAAAAAGAACTTGATCCCATCCCTTATCCAGAAAGGTTATGCCTTGAGAGGCCCCTCACACAATCCGAATTTGATTTTCTAGGGGAACTAAAGAATGCTTGTGTAAAAATCCCACTATTCCAAGCCGTTAAGGATGTTCCCATCTATGCAAAGGTATTTTGGGAGCTTTTCTTAAGAAAGTCAAGAAGGAAGAAGAAGGACCCTAAAACAGTAAAAGTAATTTGGAAATTAGCAGATTTAATGCTGTGAAATGTTTTTACAACAAAATATGGTGATCTTGGAATCCTTTTAATTAATATAAATATTAATAACACCCATCAATCCAATAATTTGATATACAAAGGGAAAAATATAAATGTTATGACCAAGGAGACTATGGATAAAAATTAAGTTGCTTATTCTGCGACCTAATCCAACTAATTTTGAAATGGCTGATAGATATACCATAAAACGATAAGGAGTAATAGAAGACACTGTTGTTTCCATAGATTCATGGGAATACATAATTGATTTTATGATCCTCTAACCCAAGGCCAATTTGGGAGGTTATCATTTAATCCTTTGAAGGAATTGGTTAGCCACAACATGTAGGTGTCGAAACCAAATGTCTGGTTAGATCCGAGGCCGAGCGTAATCGACCAGTGTTTCAACCTCAGCGTGGTCTTGATCCTATTCCAAGGAACCAATAACCGCCATGATGTGGGAACAATTGTTTCCCTCATGGGCCACATTGTAACTTAAGCCTCAGATTTGGGTGCCGATGGGCATAGTGGGCCATAACAGGCCAAGTTGGAAGGCAGAAGGGAACTAATATAAATTTCACACCTCCTAGATCTAACAATGGGGACACTTATAGATTTGATGTCTCCTAACTCTGTGTGCTACCGAACCTCTCATGCAATACCATACAAGGGCCATGTAGAATAGGCCATGTGTCACTAGCATAGTCCTTCTGCACAACCTCATGGATTAATATTTCTTCTCCTCACTTGGCATGAAGTGCCACCATGTGTCCTTGCCCACATGATATGTGGACCACTGTTGTGCCACACCTACCATCATCTCCTATGTCGTACCACCCGTTACCTGCACGCTAGCATCTACATACCCTCACTTTGTCCATTCACTTCCCCCAATGTATCCTAGTCCCATCGCTCGGTACATCACGCTGATGTCACGAAGGTTTTGTTGGAAAGGACATCTTGCATGATCAGATGGTGAAGAGAGATTCTCATCACAAAGGGATTTACATGAGGAATATGCACGTTAGATAACTGAGCTAAGTGTTATGAAGCTAGACATGCGAAGGCCCCTCATTTCCCCTGCACTGCCTTAAGACCTTCCATGGCTAGTCACTCAACCATGCGAAGTAGAACCACTTGGAACCTACCACTATTGGTGGGACCAATACAAGGAAAATCTCTATCCCAACCTACATGTGTCTTAAGATACCTCTAAATAAAGATTTAAAAGGGAAGATTTTGCATTGCTCACATGAAGTTTTCACTGTAAGCTCAAGTGAGTTTGTCACCGTGGTCTGAAGGTGTTAATTCCCCAAGTTTTAACCAGAGAACCATGTGATCTTCCCTTCTCCTAGTCAATTTTGGTTCCTTATTTGGTGTTAAGCTTTAGCAGTGCAAAATCCAAGTATTTAGCTCCCATGCACACACACTCTAGGAAGGGGTCGCCTTTGTCACCTTTGTCACTGCGAAAGGATTCCTCCTCTTGATGTCTGTAAACATATGTGTAATTTGTAGGACTTTGTCGTCATTAGTTGGAACTTAGAAAGGGTCCAAGATCTAGCCCTTTTTTCTACCAACCCTTAAGTTTCCTTCTCTCGTGCACCCTCTTCCCGTGTTAATTTGAATTTCGAGTGGTGCACTCATCTCCCATTGTACCATTTCCTGAGCCTACACGTGATACTTTGCTTCTTGCACCTAGAATTACGGGACTAATTCATGCAATGGCTTCTTTTATTCTCGAAGAGGATTTTGAAAGTGATAAATGCAAGGGTGAAGATGCTTATCATTTTAGCACCAATATAGAGGCTAGGAGACTCCTGCATCACTTATTGAGCTTAGGAAACATCCTCATAGCTCAATGGAACGAATGGATATGCAATTTGTGTATATAGAGTTCAAAGGTACCCAACTGTCAACACTAGAATTGATGAGAAATTTGAAGAGGATAGAAGGAGAGCTCCATCGGGTGAAAGAATATATCAAGAGGTCAAAAATTCATTCCTACCTATTGGAAAAGGATAATGCTAGGCAATATTCTTTGAGAAGGGCAAAAGAAATGATCCGAGATAAAACTATCAAGCTAATAAGAAAGCACTAGGAACAATTATAATTAGTGCAGGAAAAGATCGAAATGATTAAGACGAATAATAAAGAATTAGAGATGATCAAAGCACGAGCCGAGACAACCTTGTGTAAAATCAAAGTGATAGCCAACTTCTTAAATCACATGGCCAAAAAAGAAGTTCATTAGAGAAATTTTGAGGTAAAAAATGGGCCTCAAAACAGAAGTGTACAACAAAAATCAACTTTCTAGAACCAATAGGATTCAATATGATGATGTCAACCGCGGGGGATGATTCACCATTTTTGGAATAAAAAGGTAAAAAGATAAATAAATATATAAAATACTTTTTCAACTCATATTTTCATATTATCTCACTATAATTTTAATTAAAATTTTAAGCAAGAGCACCCATTGGATGCATAGTTGGATTTTTCATCCAAGGAGTACCCATGTTGTGTACTTTTGATGGACCCTACTACATGAAAAATGTGAAATAACGTGATCACAATCACGATTTTTCATCTATTTCACATTTTTCATGTAGTAGGGTCCATTGAAAGTATGCAATGTGTTGCTTGGATGAAAAATATAATTATGCATCCAATGAGTGCTCTCGCTTGAAATTTGAGTAAAATAATAGGGAGATAATCTGAAAATATGAGTTGAAAATTTAGTTTTTTCTTTTTCCCTAAAAAACTTGATGAGATAATTTAATATTATTTATTATTTCTATTATTATTTTATGATATTCCTTAGGAGATGCATTTTAGACCTAAAAATTTCTCTAATGTAGGAAAGAAAACTTTGATCACTCCCGCTTGGCCGCCAAAGAAACTGATCTAGAGAGGAAGCACATGATGTATTTAGCTAGAGGAGTAAGTCAACATCATGACTAAAGAGGTGGAGAAATTTAAAGGGAGATGCAAAGAATTACATGAGAAGGGCCTACCACCGTTCTTCAATGAATAGGGAAACCCACTTCTCAATATGTTTATCCTAGATAGCCTATGTCTCATCAAGGATAATCAAAGTGATATTGAAGATAGGGAGCACATCCTGCAGGAAAAGATCCTGCAGATATTTACAAGAAACATTTTGAACTCCTATCTAGGTTGAAGTGACTCTTCAAAGGTAAAGGAAAAATCAGCTGTGAACCTATCATAGATATGTAAATGGTGACAACATGGGCATGGCTAGGAGATGTACCAACTAAGGAGGAATGGAATAAAATGTGGAGGATATACTGGTAAACCATATATATAGAGGCAAGAACAAGTGAGGGTGATTTCTATTTTAGCAGTCAAAGAAGGTGGTGGCTTCAATCATCTTAGGCCATCCATGTCAATGTAGCCCTCGGCCTAGTTACCACCCAAGGGTAAGAAAAGGGTGACACCTAGCCAGGAGAGAGAATGTTGGAATCACAACCAAATCTAGGGAGGCCCACTCTACATTCAAAAAAATTTCAGAGGAAACTTCTAGAAGAAGTTAGTTACAATAGAACTGGCAATTTTTTAACAAACTTGAGTGGTTTTACATAATACCACTAGTGATTTAGATTAGGGACAAGCTCTTTAAGTGCCTATATATAGGCTTCATTTTGAAATGTAAAAGGGGGGGAATATTGGTTGTTTTGGAAACTCTACCAAAACTTATGGTGAATTACTAAAAGGCCTTGAAGCAATTTTGGGGAAGAATTTTAAAGTAACTCTTGGGATGTCTATTTCTCTCACTATCTTTGTGTTTATGGCACCTTTATTATGAATTTTATTACTAATGAAATGGAAGTTTAAATTTCCATGGCATTTTGAGTTGTAAAACTCATTTGTTGTGTAAATTATGTAGAATTGTTTAAAGATTTAGGCTGAAATGAACCATGGCATCAGTATGATGGTTTGGTTCAGTTTTACAATATCTATTAAGTGAGATTGAAGAGTAGCTTAGTTTTCTTGATATTTCTTGTAAGGGTGTTAAAAGCATTAGTAAATTTATGAATTATGTGTTTTCTAATAGCTAAAATCTTAATTGATCAGTCGTCCACTAGGGCTTAGTTGGTTTAAAGGAATTCTTAATTTATCATTTAAGTTGGATAAAGCCTAATTCTACATATTTCATCCATATTTTATGTTTTAAAACTTTTATGTCAAACCGAAGGGTTATGAATTCTCCTACTCAAAATCAGTGGAAATGCAACCTAACGAAAAACTCAATGTAATGATTTTTTCCCCAACCTTGATCCCAAACCACTCTCAAATTAAAAACTACCCGAGACAAATTTAAAGGATTCGAATTGTGTGTGCCACATACTCATGAATATGCCTAAAGGGAAGTCAAACATGAAATTTTTTCTAAGTTGTATGCAATTACCATTTTGTTGTTTTTCTTATTGCCATTGATCATTCTAGAAAAGAAAAACATAAATAAACATGAGGATTTAAATGTATGGCTGTGATAGAATTCAACATGTTATTTATTTCCTTGTGACTTGAATGAATAATGTATGTTTGTTATAATTTATGTCTCAAGTCTGAATTTTGTAGTCATATGTAATTTTCAGAAACCAATGAATGTATGGTTTGTCTGTTTTCTGCAATATTATCGTATATCAGTCATTATTTGATAAGGAAAGAAAATAAACCAACACTAAGAGAGTGTCAAACAAAAGTAATATTTCCAGGAAGTAGGACAATCACAATTGAGGTCCAAATTTGAATCTTTCATTGATTAAACAACAAATTCAATCCATGTAGATTTTCCCAGGCTCGACACTATAACACAACATAGTGTGACTCTAGGGAGCCAACATGTCATGGCACCACTACACTTCAATGACCCATTTTCCTCACACATTTTCAGTTGTATAAATCATACTTACCATATCCTATATTGATTAAGTTTTAATAATTTAATTGTCTTCAGTTTAGACTTTTATGCTCTAGCTTCATTAAGAAGACATACTTAGAGTAGTTTTAATCAAGATATTGTAACTCTAGTCTCCAACCTTGAATGCTTTGTGTACACTTTGAGCCAACAATATAAAAAAAATTATGTCGATCCCTCAGTAATCCAAGTAGCCAGACCCCCACCTCAACCATAACCTATGTTGATTACTCAATTACCTTACTCTAACACTAACCAGAAAAACACCATGCTCGTGAAATTTGTGTATGAATCCATTGAATCACTTAGTCCTATAATTAAACCACAATAGGCATCTCCACAAATAATCGAAAAAACTAGAACCTAGATCATGTATGCCACTACAAACTTGATTCTGCAACATATCATGGTTGGACAAGGTCAACCATGAAATACAATAAACTAACCCAACCAACCATTGTCCTAGTTGGCAGCACAATATGCTTTTGTGGCCTTACCTAGGGTCCTACATGATATGCCCGAAAATACCTTAAATTGCTACCTTGTTTTAGTGGTGAGAAGAAAGGAAACAATGAAGAACATATCAATGCATTCCAAGATGTCATTAATAATTTCATTTTGGAGGACAAAGACTTCATGAGAATTTTTGTACAAGCCCTTGAAGGGGACGTATGGAAATGGTTCTAGACGGTTCCCCCTAACTCGTTACCTTCTTGGGATGATTTGGAAAGGAATTTTCAAGCCCAATGCGGTGAGAAAAAGGACTTCCAGTATTACCTCACAGAGTTTTCGACGATGAATAAGAGGTCATTCAAAAGTGTAGAGGATTTCATGAAGATATATAATAAGCTCTACAACTAGATCCTAAATGAAATCAAACCTACCCCTATTGTTTCCATAGTGAACTATGTAGGTGCTTTCGAGCCAAGTTTACCCATTATGCCTAGAGAGAGACGACCTCGAAAATTATCAGATATGCAATCAGACATAACTTAGATAGAAGAAAACTTAACAAGAGAAGGGAAAATGAGAAGGTTGGAGAAAATAGATGAGAACCGTGACAGAGAGAGAGAGAAGGGAGGAAACCGAGATAAAGGTAAGAAGAAATTAAAATAGGAACCTGATCAACTCACTTATCATGAGAATCCATCTAAGGAAAGAATCAAAGAAATGAATCGATTTATTAGGAACCTATAAAAAAGTGTTGCCAGGCTTGAGGATGAAGCATTGTGTAAGAATCGTAATCAACCTCCTCGTAACCCACGATTTTTCTAAAAACTGTTCCACCTGTAACAAATGAACATGGATAGAAGAGAAGAGGAATAACCTATACAACTCCCTATTAGGAGAGATGTCAACCTCCAAACTAATGAATATCTTGAGGAATATGTATAAGAAGAAGATATAAATTTGGTAGGAGATCCATGTCCCACCTTCTACATTACTGAGAATGACTACACATATTCCCTTGCAACACCCGAAAGCCATATTCCATAGAATGGTTAAGGGTTTTGAGATTATGAAATCTCACCCTCTCAGTACCAAAGAATAATAGACTATGTTATGGCATAAATCAAAATAACCTATGACCTACAGAATAAACCAAACAAACATGAAATATCATCACCTGACCCTGAACTACACAAACTAACATCCTCCTGAACCCTTAACTAGAGCATCGGAGGTCCCAATAAAGAAGATGAAGAATAATTAGGACCAAAACCCAACCTCTACACAAGAAGTAAAGAGACCTAAAGACCCCACGCATCCATTTCCCTAGTGTCAACTGATTATGGATGTGGAACAAGACACACCGCCTCTCTTTAATCTTGAGCAAGAGATAGGTAAGATCAAAGTTCCTGTCCCTCCTTAAAGAAATTTTGAGTTAAAAAATGGGCCTCAAAGCAAAAATTGAAAACTAAAATCAAATTGGTAAGAACCAATAGGATTCAAGATGATGATGTCAACCCCGGGAGATGATTCACCATTTTTAGAGTAAAAATTTAAAAGATAAAAAATACAAAAGAACTACTTTTTCAACTCATCTCTGCACTATTTTACTTACATTTTGAGTGAGAGCACTCATTGGATGTGACATTTAATTCCTCATCTAAGGAGTACCCATGTTGCATACTTTCAATGGACCCTCCTACACAAAAAATGAGAAATACACGAAAAATGTGATTGCAATCACATTTTTTCATGTATTTCTCATTTTTTGTGTAGCAACGTCCATGGAAAGTATTTAATGTGGGTACTCCTTGGATGAGGAATTAAATTTTGTATCCAATGAGTGCTCTTTCTTGAAATTTGAGTAAAAAAGTGGGGAGATAAGTTGAAAATACGAGTTCAAAAAAGTAGTTTTTCTTTTTTCCCTCTAAAATTTGATGATGTAATCTAACATTATTTTATTATTTCCACTGTTAGTTTATAATATTCCTTAGGAGGCCCATTTTAGACCTCAATTGTTCTCTAATGTTATTGGAACTAGCACAAAATTTGTCCTACCAACTATTGATACAAAAAATCATGATTCCACCTAAACAAATCACCCACAATGATACTCTTAATATTCAAGAAGACCATCCATATGTGGATTGTGGGAATCACGTAGAGGAAAAAGATGATGATATCCCTCCTTTATACATTACCTTGAATGTGCAAAACAAGTTTCTACACAATTGTATACTAGATTCAGGAGTGCCCCACAACCTCATGCCTAAATTGGTAATGGTGGAGCTAGGGCTAGACATCACCAAACCATACCATGACCTTTACTCATTCAATTCCAGAAGAGTAAAGCACCTTGGAATTGTTAAGGGCTTGGTATTCTCCCTTACTCAAATACCAAATAAGAGTTAGGTCATGGATATAGTGGTAATTTACATCCCAACCTCATACAGTATGCTCCTTTCTATAACATGGGCTAGAAAATTGGGAGGAAATATTGAAATGGATTTATCATATGCCACCATACTAGTTTTTGGGGGAAATGAACGTAGGATCTATAGAGAAGCCAAGCTTCTTTACATTATTAGCGATGTTAATAAGTACAAGAACATACTCGTCTACGCCACAAAATAATCAACAGGATGTTACAACCTATCATGTGTGGATGCCAACATACAAACTCGATCATGTGTGGAAGCTGTTCTTTGATGGAGCATGTTCGCTGGAAGGTATATGAGAAGGAGATATTTTGGTACCACCCATATGGAAAAATTGTTTCACTCTCCTATGAAATAGAATATGATGCCACTAACAATGTCGCTAAATATGAAGCATTGATTCTAACATTAGAGATAACCAGTAAAATGGGAGTGAAGAATCTTTTGGCTTTTGGGGATTCAGAAATAGTAGTCCTACAAGTTAGTAACATCAATAAAACCAAGGATCCTCAAATGATATCATACCGAAATGTTGTATGGGATATTACTGAGAATTATTTTGATGCCTTTACCATCATAGCTATGCGGAGGGAGGATAATCAACTCATAGATGCCTTAGCAGTTGAAGGCAATACCTTCCAGCCTCCTCCCAAGGTGAATTTGAATCATGAAGTGGAAATGCATTACTGACCATCTATCCTTGACAAAATCAAGCATTGGAATGCCATTGAAGATAATTAATAGTTAAATAGGTTCCTGGAACTCGTGGATCAATTTTCAACAATTAATATTGATTTGAACGAAAAACTACCCGAGGAGGTTCAAAGGAAAGACTCCGGCCAAGAGGTTGTAGGTCATGAAGTAATCCAACTCAAGAATAAATTCATACCTAAGGGATTGGTTCCTCTTGAGATTTTTTTGATCAGAATGATATAAATATTTATCATAATGATATACCAACCAAGCCAGTATTTAATCCAGTGGACTAGAGCGTGGAAGAACATAACCTTGAAACAAAAGAAAATCCACAAAAGGTAAAACTTGCTAAGTCCTAGCAACCCAACTATAAAAACAGGAACACTGAGTTATTTAAGCCATTTAAATATGTTTTTGCATGGAGTTATGAATATTTGAAAACCTATGATACTTCCATTATTCAACATAGAATACTATTGAAAGAGAATAGTAAGCCTTTTGTGGAAAAATTTAGGATATCTAATCCCATCTTATTTCCAACAATAGAAAGGAAGATCAAAAAGTTTCTTGATGGAAATATCATAGTTCCATTAAGATATTCTCATTGAGTGTCCAATTTGGTATTAGTTCGAAAGAATAATGGAGATATCAGACTCTATGTGGATTTCAGGAACCTGAATCAATGTTCGTTGAAACATAATTATCATCTTCCTAATATGGAATGCTTGTTGCAAACAGTGATAGGAGCATCCAAAATATTTATGATGGATGGATTCTTGGGTTACAATAACATAGAAATGCGCCCAAAGGACAAAGATAAGACAATGTTCATGATGCCATGGGTACCTTTATGTATGATTAAATGCCTTTTGGGTTGATAAATGCAAGAGATACCTTTCAAAGGGCCATGGAAATTGAATTTGTGGGAGAGTGAGACCAATTTATAGTTATCTATGTAGATGACATGACTGTTTTCTCAAAATCAGAAGAAGACCATCTGGAGCATTTGGGACAAACCATCCTCCTGTGTAGGAATTTAGACTCTCATTGAATCCTAAGGAGTCATACTTGGCATTGCAAGAAGGAAAGTTGTTGGGGAATATTGTCTGAAAATAAGGTGTCAGGATTGACCTAGAGTAAGTAGAAGATATTTTGAAGATTGGACTACCTTGGAATAGGAAAGAATTTCAAACCTTCTTTGGTAAAATCAATTTCCTATGTATATTTATTATAAAATTTGCATAACTATTAAAATACATTACATGCATGCTCAGGAAATTCAGTGAATTTAGGTGGACCCCAGAAGAATGATAATCATTCAAGCAAATCAAGAACACCATTATGGAACTCCTAGTTCTAGCGAGTCCTAATTTTGCTAAAGAATTTCAAAATTTCTCCTTTGTATTCGAACATATGATATTAACAATTTTATTGCAATAGAATGAAGAATGGTATGAAAAACCTATATCATTCTTTAGCCATGCCCTAAGAGATGTTGAATTGAAATACATCACTTTAGAGAAGAAATCATATTGCTATGGTAAAGGATTTCAAGGAATTTCAAGAATATGTGCTACACTATAAGGTGATAACATATGTACCATTTGTATTAGTAAAATAAATACTCATTCAACCTGATAGTGACAGTCAACAAGGCCAATGGATGGTCAAGATGTAAAAATATGATCTGGAGATTAAGCTTACTAAGATGGTCAAAGGTCAAGGATTAGCTAAGATGTTGACTGAAGTAAACTATGGTACATTGGAAACATGAACTAATGAATATCTTTGCAATATCTACGGGGAATAGAATCTCCAAGAAACCTCCTTCTTTAGATGAAGAGAATCCATAAGAACGTCTTCATCCTAGAGAAGAGAATCCACAAGTACCTCTCTTTACAGTAGGAAGGAATCGATAGGAACCCTTCCCACCAAAAGGAATGAATCCACAAGAACCCTTCATGAAGGACCTCTCAAAATTCCAAAATTCCCCATAGTATTGAGATATTATCTTCATTTTATAGAATTTGGAGTGACCACTCAAGCTCTCAAAGGCTAAAAGTAGATCTTTGAAAATGAAAGCAATCAAATGTCGCCTTTTATATGAGTGATTGTTTAGGAAGGATCCTGCACATTATAATTTCATTAAGGAGCATGAGAAGGACATTAGGCATGGAAGATCATGTCTCACAAAATATTGAGGGAAGGATATTATTGGCCCTCTGTCTTCAAGGTTACAAATGCTGTTGTTCGAGCTTGTCAAGAATGTCAATTATTTTAGGAAAGCAAAAGCTTAAGTCTTTATGGTTGAAGTTCATAAAGGTCTAGGCTCCTTTCCAAAAGTGGGGATTGGATTTCGTCGAAGAAATACATCCAAACTCAAATGAGCAATAAAAATACATTCTCATGGCCACTGATTACTTCACTAAGTGGGTGGAATCCATCCTAACCCACATAACTAACAAGAATGTGGTTATATCCTTCTTGGAGTACAATATCCTTTCAATGTTTGGGTGTCCTACGAATATTATCATAGATAATTCTCAATCCTTTAAGTCCTTTAAGATGATGAAGTTATGTCAGGATTACAACATAGAGTTGTTACATTCCACAATTTATTACCCATAGGGGAATGAGCTAGCGAAATCAACCAATAAGAATTTGGTAAATATTAACAAAAGAATTTTGGACAAGAAAAAAAGGAATTGGGATGAAAATATCAAATATACTGCATGGGTAGAAAAAATCATCACTAAAATATCTACTGGCATGTCCCCATACTATCTAGTGTATGGGATGGATGTGGTATTTCCTATGAACCTCAGATTGCTAGTGGTGAAAATTTTGGAAGAGGAAACACCAGGTATTATCTCAATGCATAAAATTTTCTATCAGACGATAAAGGTTTAGAAGCAGAGATAAGAAGCCTTAGCTAATGCTAAAGGTCATCAACAAAGGGAAAAATATGCATTTTATAAGAAAGTGAAGGAACGAGCATTGCAAGATGGTGATCTTGTACTAAAATGAGACTCACCCAGAGCTGAAGGAGGAAAACGTAACAAGTTTGATAATATGTGGATTGAACCATTTCTAGTGAAAGAAGTCCTTAATGACAAAATTTATTCGTGGGAGACACTGGATGGATATCCTCTTGGGAGCCCTATAAATAGCAGGCTCCTCAAGATGTTCTTCACATAAAAAGAAAAGAGAATTAAAAAAAAAGGAGACGTTAAAAAAAACCCTTTATTCATGCCTCAATGTTCTAAATTTTGGCATTAATTTTCAGTAATGCATGAGAACAAAAAATCCTAGCTCTTGAGTTTTAGACTTCACAACCCAATGTTAAGAAGGCACTAGAACTTGAAAGTTCTCAACATAATGCAGGACATGTTGTTCCCCATGGAGCCGATGTTGGTGTTAAAACCAAATGTATGGTTAGATCTAATGCCAAGCATAATCGACCAGTGTTGTAGCCTCAACGTGGACTTGATCCTATTCTTAGGCGCCAACAACCACCATGACATTTAAACAATTATTTCCCTCATGGGCCGCATCACACCTCAATCCTGGGGACTTAGTGTCAATGGGCATAGTGGGACATAATAGGCCAAGTTGGCATGAGGAAGGGTGCTAACAAAAATTTCCCACCTCCTGGATCCATTGACGATGAAACTTACATATCAGACAACTCCTAGCCCCTCACGTTACCAAATCGCTCACACAATAACGTGTAGAGGCCATTCATATTAGGGAACGTGTCATCACCATAGTCCTTCTGCATGAACTGGTGACTTGATATTTATGCCCCTCACCCAGCATGAAGTGTCTCCACATGTCCTTGTCCACATCATCCATGGACCACCGCTGCATTAAACCTACTATGCTCGTCTTCGTCATACCACTCATCACCCGGCACTCTTTCCTTCACATGCTCACAATGTCTCCATTCACTACCCTCCATGTGTCCTGGTCCCATCACATGGTACATCACCAAGATTTCATGAGGATTTCGATGGAAAGGCCAACCTACATGATTAGACAGTGAAGAAAACTTCCCATTGGACTGTAACCAGCCCTCTCACATTTACCCACTTTCATCGACCTGCTGGGGTAAACATGAGCTAAGGGCTATTATGACATGACTTAACCTTCTAAGTACAATTAAGGAAGTCCAATAAAAAAAGTTAAACTTTATTGACCATCCTTAGGAGTTACAGGACCCTCAAGATCTAAACAATCACTCCAGGTGCCAAATTTTGAATTAAATTTCCTTTTTAGCGATGTGGACTCCTAGTTTCTTGCATAAAAAGGCAAGTTGGTTGCTATAAACCTCTAGTTGCATAGATAACCCTACCTCCTAGTGACTACATTCTAGACTTCTCAGGCCTGAGCATGTGAACCCAGAATCTTAGCCACTTTTTCAGCAAGTCATCCCTGTGCCATATTCTAAGCATGAATGTGGGACTCACAACAAAACAACCAAGGTTTCCTCAGGCTTTACCGCAATCCTGCCAAAACTAGTTAAGGGACTCCTAGGCCCGAAAAAAGCACCTACAAAACTAGGCTTTTCCCTAATGTCACCATTATTGGTCCAGGGATTCCTAGGCCCAAACAAAAAACATACACTACCAGGATTTACTGCAATCCTGCTGAATAAGTCAAGGGATAAGTAGGCCCTAAACAAGCTTGGATACCTCCAAATTTCTTCTTCAACACCTTGAGGAATTTTTCCATCTCCAGCCTTAGGCTTTACCACAATCCCACCAAAATTGGTCAAGAGATTCCTAGGGCCTTGGAAATTTTCCTAAGACCACCTCACTCGGTTCCAAAACTATCTGACAATCCAAATCTCAACCAAATGATAGAACCCAATTACACCATGACTACCTAGAAATGGAAAGGCAAGGTTGAAACAACTATCACAACTAGTGAAACCCAGGTCAATGAAAAAAGAGAACCAAATACACATATGCATGTACCATGCATGCCAAAACTAGCAAGGAAATCATACGTGCAACTTGATACCAAAGTAATCTCGTTGTAGCCACTTGATCCACCTCTTACTTTATTTATCCTTGTTTTTATTTTCTTTATCTTCCTGCCTTTTTCCTTCCTTTCTCCAATTCTAGAGTGCTCCAAGAATGCTCTAAATGTGCAAGAGTCTGAGAGAGAAAATAGAGAGAGAGATCCAAAACTGAACTGACAAAAGGTTGTGAACGGATCCTCATAAGAATTTTTATTATTGAAGCCTCTATTTTCCTCAACTTCCTCTATTTTCCTTCAATTTCCTCATCACATGCAATCCTACGACCTTTCACCTTCATTTTCTCCTATTTTTCCATTATTTTCATAAGTAAAATTTCAATTAATGCCTCTTTTCCTTTTCAAAGGCTTTTCCAATTTCCCTTAACCATAATAAACTAAAATGAACACCCATTATGATGTTTTTCCCAACATTCAGCTTGGAATAAGTATTTCATGACCTTGATCTTGTTTTCCTTTATTAAATTTATTACATGAAATTTTAACTTCGGGGTGTTAACGACACCTCCCCCTTAGGGGAACACCATCCTCAGTGTTAAATGACACCTAAAACCAACCAAACTACTGCAGACCAAGACATACTTCCCATGGAGCTTTATAACTTAACTTGATGTAGTATTTACATTGAACCTACTGAAAAGAAAAGGCAACATGACGAACATGACAACCATACTTCTTATTGGAACTTTATAACATAACTCGTTGTGGTAATTACAATAACAACCATACATAAATATCTACATATATTAAAACTCCTTTGCCTCAACCAACAAACAATGAAGGATACATATCCTAGATATGATCAACCATCTCCCATGTAGCTTCATTGGGCCTAAAGTGATTCAAATTCACTTTAACTTGCTCGATTGCTCAGTTTCAGAGCATGTGCTATTTCTGTTGCGAAATGCACTGAGGTTCAGACTAGAATTCTACTTTTGGCACCACATACAATATAGAACAATCAATCACATTATCAACATATTTCATATATCTTTCAAGCAATGAAACATGGAAAACAACATGGAATTTTATAATTGGAGGTAGTGTAAGTTTGTAGGCCACTAGTCCAATCCCCTAAAGGATCTCGAAAGGCCCACAATACCGAGGTGCCAACTTCACACATGATCTAATTGTCAAGGATCTCTTCTTGGGATTGATGTGCAAGTACACATGTTCCCCAACCCAAAACTCCTTAAATACCATATATTGATTTGAATAACTCTTTTTTCTATCCTCAACTACCTTTAGATTATTCTTGATAACCTGCATTTCCTATTCCATCTCTTCCAACATGTCCAGTCCTATTAACACCCTATTCACTAGATCACTCTAGCTTTTGGGAGTATTAAAAATCTTCCCATAAAGTGCCTTAAATAGGCTCATCCTTAGTGACTCTTGATACCCATTGTTGTAAGCAAACTCTAACAGTGAAAGATACTCCTCCCAACTCCTCTACTAGTGCATAACATACATTCTCAACATGTCCTCCAAAATCCTGTTGACCTTCTCTGTATTTCCATTTGTCTGTTGATGATAATATGTATTGAAGGCCAAATTTGTACCCAAACTTGCAAATAACTCCCAAAACTTGGAAGTGAACTTGGCATCTCTATCTAACACAATCTTCTTCGGAACGTTGTGCAACCTCACTATCTCCTTGATGAAGACTTGTGCTACCTCACTAGCTAAATAAGTAGACTTAACTGCTATGAAGTGAGCTACCTTAGTCAACCTATCATCCATAACCATGATGGGGTCATGCTATCTAGATGACTTAGGAAAAACTGTAATGAAATCCATGAACATGACCTCCCATTTCCACTCTTAAATCGAAATTGGCTGCAGTAAATCACTTGGATGCTTACACTCTAGCTTTACCTGTTGACAATCCAAGCATATTGCAAGTAACTCAACTACCTTTTTCTTCAAATTTAGCGAGTATTAGAACTTCTTAACTACTGTTAATGTCTTCTGATATCCCATATAACCTTAATATTAATTAACATGAAATTCCCTCAAGAAAAGCTTCTTGAGTTCATTGTTGTATGACACATAGATCTTGTCCATAAATCTCACCAAGCCATGTGTCGTGAGATGATAATCCATATCCTAATTACCTGTACCCTGTTGCTATAACCTATGCCTAAGATCCATGTACTTGTCATCCTACTATCATGCTTATAAGACCTGGTCCTGTAAATATGTCCCATATGAGCTTATAACTGCTATATGAATTACCTGCACTCTTCTTCTAAGAGCATTTGTAACCTTGTTCTCCTTTCCTTTGATGTACTTGATCTCGAAGTCACAATCACTAAGTGTGGCAAAACTTCTAGCTTTCTTGGAATTCAGATTAGTTTGGTCAAATAAATATATTATCCCACTGTGATCACTCATCAACACAAACCTCCTATCAAGAAGATAATGCCTCTACATCTTCAATGCATGAATG
This sequence comes from Pinus taeda, assembly GCA_000404065.3. NCBI lineage: Eukaryota > Viridiplantae > Streptophyta > Pinopsida > Pinales > Pinaceae > Pinus > Pinus taeda. The sequence goes on from APFE030211436.1 coordinate 40,731, forward strand.
ATTTCTTCCAACTCAAGATCATGCATCACAAAGTTTTTCTCATGCTCATTTAATTTCCTTGATGTGTAGTATACCACTTGTTCTTCCTACATCAAAAATCCACCAAGTCCTCTCTCTCAATCCTTTGTACACACCACAAACTCTTTATCCAGATCTACAATCTTGAGAATTGGAGAGTTTGTTAACAACTGCTTCAACTGCTCAAAATTAGCTGCACATTCGTTTGTACATTCAAATTTATTTCCTTTCCTCTGCAATGATGTAATAGGATAGGAAATATGTGAGAAGTTCTTGATGAATCTCCTTTAGTAGCCTGCTAACCCCATGAATATTTGACATCATGCACATTCCTAGGAGCTTCCCATTCCATGATAGCTTTGATATTTTTTGGATCCACTCTTATGCCTTCCTTGGAGACAACATATCCACTCTCTTAGCAATCTCAATACTACATCTAAGTGTTTGACATGATCTTCCTCATTCTTAAAATATATTAATATATCATCAATGAATATAATCACAAACTTGTCCAAATAAGGATGTAACACACTATTCATTAAACACACGAAAGTATCTCAAGCATTAGTCAAACCAGAAGGAACCACAACAAACTCATAGTGCCCATACATGATCCATAAAGAAGTCTTGTAAATGTCCTCTTCTTTGATGATTTCTTGATGATATCTTGATCTCAAATCAATTTTTGAGAACATTGCTGCTCCCTTCAGTTAATCAAACAAATCATCCATCCTTAACAATGGATACCTATTCTTAATCGTCACCTTGTTCAATTTCCTGTAATCAATACACAACCTGAGAGTACCATCCTTATTCTTCACAAATAATATCGGTGCACCCCAAGGTGATACACTTGGCCTAATGTATCCCTTGTCAAGCATTTCCTTCAAGTGAAACTTTAGTTCCACTAACTCTGGAGTGCTCATCCGGTAAATTGCCTTTGATGTTGGTGCTGCTCTTGGTGCAAACTCAACAGAAAATTCCACTTCCTTGTGAGGCGATAACTCAAAAATATATATTGGAAATACATCCTAAAACTGCTGCAAAACCAAGTACCTCTTGAATTATTCCAGATCCTCAACATCTTTACCTTTAACATTGGAAATACGCATTGCAAACAATACACATCCTTTCCTGTGACTATGCTTTGCCTCCATAGTTGTAACCATTTTAACTGATGTAGCCTTCTTCTTACCATGTAAGATTATGTTTTCTCCACTTTCATTGAAGCACTTAATAACCTTTTCATAGAAATCCACCTTATTCCTGTGACGGTACAACTAATCCATACCCAGAATCATATTGTATGATCCCAATGGAAGCACATTCAGATGTGCTGATGTAGGCATACCGTTCAACTCAAATACACAAGATCTTACCCAATGATGAAATATTTTCTTATCTCGATCCAACTGCACTAACCAAGACTCTGCATACACTTATTTTCTCAAACCACACTTATACACCAGGTTAGGGTTAACATAACTATAATTAGATCCAGGGTCAATCAAATTAAAAGCAACTTGATCACAAATATTACCATCCATCTCGATAATAGATGCCTGATGGTCCACTTGCTTGTTATCCAATGCTACATAGATCTGAGGAATGCTCTGTTCAACATACCCAACTATCTGTGCCTCTTGAGCATTGTAGATATGAGGCCTACCAACCTAATATGATGGAAAATCCTTCTTTAGATGCTCCTTTCCACATATCCAACACTACAACTATCTCCTACCATCACATTTGCTTTTCTTCTCTCCAGGATGAGACCCATGTCCCTTCTCAACTGCATTAATCTTCGTGTAAGGAACGACATTCTCTTCCTCACTTACATCCTATGGTCTTGTTCTCTTCAGTGGATATTTCCCTTTAGTCTCGTTATTCCCTTTCCATCCCTACTTAGAATTGGTCTTATGGTTCAATTTCTCATAATGATTCTTCAACTTCCAATGAAGTCTTGCAGTGATCAAGGCTCATCATACTCAATCTAATCCTGAAATGCTATAATGGTAATCCACTAACAAATCTTTAAAATTTGGCCTTCTCATCCTTAAGATACAACACATACCTGAACAAATCCAAGAAATTAGTGGTGTACTCCTCATATGTCATCGATCTCATCTTTAGCTCACAGAACTCCTTGTATTTATTGTCATAGTACGTCTCTAATAAGTACTTCTCCCTGAAAAGTCTCTTGAATTAATGCCAAGTTAGCTCTTTTATCCTGATGTCTCTTACACGCTTCACATCTTCCCACCACATGTATGATTTTTCTTTGAGACTAAAAATAGTTATCTTGGCCTTCATGTTCTCTATGTAATCATGCAAATCAAGGAAATTCTTCATCCCAAGAAACCATGCCTTTGCATCTTTCGATTTCTTCAACTCTCCATAAAATGTAGGTGGCTTGGCTTTCTTGAACACATCTGGAAAATATCCCCTGTCGCACCTTCTATAAGGATGACAATGATGATGACCATGATACCTGTCTGAACCAAAACTAGAGTAGAACCCATATCCACTGCCTCTCCTATCAAGTGTATCCAAGAACCTTCCATCTTTGAACGTGCCATCTCTATCTAACCTATGACCACCATGAGACTTGATACCATATGCCCCATTAGTCCTGTCCTCCTGTCCAAAACTGATCTATGTCTATCCATGTTGTTGCAAATATGACAAGCTTTGAAGGATAACTACATTGACGTCTTCTCATATCTCCTATGTCTTGACAAGTCTCTCTTGTGATTGAATGATCATGTCATTATCTACTTTGCAACTTATTAATTTTACCTTCAAACTTATTAATGTTTCTTCTATGTCCGGAGAGTATTATTCTCTTAGCTTCTCATATGATCTGTAAGGTAGTCTTGTGAATTGTAATCCACCATTTTTCTAGTCATCTTTTATCTTCTTCTACTTACAAGTGTATCATGTTAGCTAAACCAAAATATAAACATAATCAACATACTTTAGTGAAGTTCATGGGAGGCTATCTCATCTGCAAAATCAATCTTGATTAGCACGATACATGTATAATCATAATCACATACATATAGTGACATCATCTCAATCATCATCCCAATTACCATGCATGGCAATACCAAATGCATACCATGACCTTATGCATGACAACCATAACCATGAAAATGCATGCATAACAACCACCTAGAGAACTGAACCATGCTCTGATACCAATCTATAACCACCCCTCTCACATTTACCCACTTTTAACAGCCTAGTGGGGTAAACATGAGATGAGGGGTACTATGTCATGACTCAACCTCATAAATATAGTTAAGGAAGTGGAAACGACAAACCGAAACTTTACTGACCATCCTAAGGAGTTACAGGAACCCCAAAAGCTAAACTACCACTCCAGGTGTTCAAACCTGAACTAACTTGCATTTTTAGTGATTTGGACTGCTAGTCGCTTGCATAAAAGGCAATCTAGTATCTATAACCATCCAATCACATGGATAACCCTGCCTCCTAGTGGTTGTAGTTTGGATTTCCTAGTTCTGAGCATGCGACCCCATAATCTGAGCCATTTTTTCAGGGCTAGTCTCTAGAACTCTGCCTAGCACTTGATAAGACTTTCCAAAACAATGAATGACACCAATATAAAGATATTCATACAAAATTTTCTCAAATAATTGACCTAACTAGGCCTAACCATGACATTCATTTCGTCAAACAAATAATGCACATTAAAACTATAGGTCATGAATACATATTTGAACATAGTAGTCTGATACTTATATGAGAATCATCTAGATGGTCTAATGCCCTCTCACAATAGCTACAATAACATCTATTAAGTCATGCATTCAATAACCATTCATTTACCCCTCAAAACATGTTAAGAACCATAACTAGAATCTGTCATGAAGCCATGCTTATAACCAGAATAATAACAAAGATAAAACAACCATCAAAGCTGAATAATAACAAGTATAACTACTCATGAAATACAATAGGAAAGAGCTCTTCTTAACATATGCAAAAGCTAACCAAGTTAGGGAATTCCACATAGCACCCAACCATAGATTGGGTTAAACCAAATCTTTCTTTCAGCCAATCACCCTTGTTCCATATTCCAAGCAGGAATGTGGAACTCACAACAAAACAACTAGGGCTTCCTCAAACTTTACTACAATCCTACCACATGAGAGGATATTTCAGTCTAAAAGTGGCATCCTAAGGAAAAACAAAAAAGTTAATACATAATGTAATTTTTTAATATTACTTTACTTTTATCTATGTTCCACAATATTTATTAACATGATATTTAATAAAAAAATTAATATATTATTTATAATTTTCTACGTTTTATAGATATATATATAATATATATAAATATATATATATAAATATATATATATATATACAAAACAGATATAGAGAGATATATATATATATTAATAGAATATATATATATATATAAATAAAATATATATATATATATAATTATATATATAAATATTATATGAATTTCGCATGAATCTAGTAATTTCCTTTTTTGAACGTTTTGTAACTATTTATAATTTCTAACTATTTAAATAGTTTATATTAACTATAATTACTATATTTAAAATTTTATATTAACAATTTTTGGTGTTTTGGGGCATGGTTTAATGTCAATGAGTCCGCATTTTTATTTATAATTTTTCACTAATATTAAGATTCAAATTGTATTAATAACTTTTTCGATATTCTAATCCATATGGGTAAGGTAGGTAAATAACATTAATAAAATATTTTACTATTATCCAAATTAATAATAAAATATTTCTCCAAAACCCAAACTTATAATATAATATTTCACAGATACCAAAATTAAATAATTTAATTTTTTTTAGGACATGCATCTATTTTTAGATTTAAAATATTTTGATTGGTTTACATATTAATGAAACCAGTCAAGGAACTCCTAGGCTTGAAACAAGCACCTATAGACCTAGGCTTTACCACGATCCCCCCATTACCAGTCAAGGGTTTTCTAGGCCCAAACAAAAAACATACACTACCAGGTTTTACCACAATCCTACCAATTCGGTCAAGGGATCACTAGGCCCTAAACGAGCTTGGATGCATATCAATTTCTTCACTAGTACCTTGAGGAATTTTCCCATATCCACTTCAAGGCTTTACCATAATCCAACCAAAACCGATCAAGAGATTCCTAGGCTGTTGGGAGATTTCCTGAGACCACCTCATCCGGTTCCAAAACCATTCGGCAATCCAAAGCTCAAGCAAATGAAAGAACCTCATCATACCATGACTACCCGAAAATGGTAAGGCAAGGTTGAAACCACTGTCACACTTGAAAAAACCTTTGCGAATGACAACAAGAGAACTAAATATACACTTGCATGTACCATGCATGCAAAAACTAGCAAGGAAATCATACATGCAACTCGATACCTGCAAAGTAGTCCCACTGTAGCTGTTGGATCCAACTCTTCCTTTCTTGATCCTTGCTTTACTTTTCTTTCTTATCCTTCCTTTGTCTTCCTTTCTCCAATGCTAGAGTGATCCAAGAATGCTCTAGGTGTGCAAGAGTATGAGAGAGAGCTCCAAAACTGAACTAACAAAAGGTTGTGAACTGATCCTGAGAGGCCCTTTTATTATTGAGGCCTCTATTTTCTTCAATTTCCTCCTCACATGCAATCTCGTGACCTTTTACCTTCCTTTTCTCCTATTTTCCATTATTGTCATAGATAAAATGCCAATTAATGCCTCTTTTCCTTTTCAAAGCCTTTACAAAATCCTTTTCCAATTCTCGTTAGCCATAATAAACCAAAATGAATACCCACTAGGATGTTTTGCCCAACATTAAGTTTGGAATACATGTCCCATGACCTTGGTCTTATTTTTCCTTTATTAACTTTATTGCAAATATTTTAACCCAACGTTGTTATAGACCCTTCCCCCTTAGGTGAAGACAGTCCTCGGTGTTTAATGACACCTACAACCAAAAAGATCACTAAAGACCAAAACATACTTCCCATGGAGCTTTATAAATTAGTTCAATGCAATATTTACATCAAACCTGTTGAAAAGAAAAAAAAACATGAGAAACATAACAACATGACAACCATATCGCTTATTGGAGCTTCATAACACAACTTGTTGTAGTATTTATAATAACAACTATACATAAATATATACATATACTAAAAATCCTTTTCCTAAACCGATAAACAATGAAGGATATATAGCTCACATCTGATCAACCATCTCCTGTGTAGCTTCATTATGACCAAAGTGCTTCCACTACACTTTAACTTGCTCGATTGCTCAGTTTCAAAGAATGAGATGTTTTTGTTGCAAAAAGCACTGAGGTTCTGAGTAGAATTATCCTTTTAGCTCCATCTGCAATACATAGCAATCAATCACATGATCAATATATTTCACCTATATTTTAATCAATGGAACATGGAAAACATCATGGAATTTCACTATCAGAGGTAGTGGAAGTTTGTAGGCCATTGGTCCAATCCTCTCAAGGATCTTGAAAGGCCCATAATATCAAGGTGCCAACTTCGCACATGATCCAATCCTCAAGGAGTTATTCTTGGGATTGATGCACAAGTACACATATTCCCCAACCTGAAACTCCTTAAATGCACTGTGTTGATTGCATAACTCTTTTGTCTGTCTTGTGCTACCTTTAGTTTCTTCTTGATAATTTTCATTTTCCATTCCATATCTGCCAACATGTCTGGTCTTATCGACACCCTATTCACTGGATCACTCTAGTTGATGAGAGTATTATAATTCTACCCATAAAGTGCCTCAAACAGACTCATCGTCAGTGACTGTTGATACCCAATGTTGTAAGCAAACTCTACTGGTGAAAGGTACTCCTCCCACCTCCTTTACTGGTGCATAACTATTGTAGTGGCTACATCCAACCTCCAAAATTTTTCCTTAGCTTTCTTTTGGAGCCTCACTACCGACCATCCTTAGTAGCATGTATTGCATTGTCGAGTACATAGGCTTCAATTGATTTTTAGTGGCTCACCAGCCTGTGCATGTCTGTTTTCTTTACTCCTTTCACAGGCTTCCATCACAGACTTAGACTATTTACTAGCTGAGTGGCTCCCCCAGAAAATTGCATGATTCTGGAGGGGAACCAACCTTCCCTCTAGAAATTGCGCAAATCTTCTAGGTAGCCTAATGGGATCCAAACTTGCATAGAAAAGTCAGATAGGTTTCCCATAAAAAACTGTGCAATCTGGCTCGGCACTAGGCCTCAACCTAGAAATTGCGAAATTCTGTGAGATAGTCATCTACTAACCCCAAAAATTGCGTAATCCCTTAGGGACAACCAACCCAACTTAGCCCAGAAATTGCGAAATCCCTTTCCTAGGCTTGTAGGCTACTGCATGTGCCTTCAACTTGACCAGTTCCCCTGGGACCGAGCAAAACTGATTTGCATGAATGGGATTCTTTTTCTGAAATAACAAAAAGCAACATGAAAAAAGCAACCCTAGATTTTAGGGATCTATTTTTAGTAGTGGGAGGTTACATGCGAAGATCATTTTAGAAACCTTTCGCCAAGAGTCTCCTTTTCCTAGATTTGTGGCATTTGCATCATAACCGCGATCTTATCAAAACTTATGAACTGAATGTTGCATAGATCATTCCTCACATTTATCTTGTAGCTCTGACATCCCACATCGCATCGAGGTGTCTTTGACACTTTCATCTTAATTGTTTCAGGGTAAGTATGCTTCTCATGTCTTGTGCTGCATTTCTATTGCTTTTCGTGTTTCGCTTTGTGTAAGTGTTGTCTGCTTGATTTTAATTAGCACTTTCTATCATTTTAATGTATGTTAGCTTGTAGAAGCACCATTTCAGTTTTAGTTTGCATCTTAGTGTTGTCGCATGCATACCACTATTTTTTCACTGATGGTTGTTGTTGTGGTGACCTGCTTCACACACATGCATGCTTTCCTATTTTCTGAATCCTGCAGTTATTGTTTGCATGCATGATCATTCACTCTTTTTTACACTTAGTTTCACCATGCATTTAGACTTCTCATGTTTTTGTCGCCCGTCGGCGGGTCTGGGCTGCCTTGGCCCAAACCTTTCCTTGCCCAGCTATTATTGTGTATTTATGGAAGTGAATGCTCTACCTTCCACCCAGAAATTGTGCAAGTCTGGCCCAACTTTGACCTCCAGGCTTGCATTGTGCAATTTTGGGAGGCAGTGCCTTGCTAGGCCAAGAAACTGCGCAATATAGTTTGTTGGTTTGCATGTCACTGCTGACTGAAATTGCGCATTGTGCAGTATCAGCCCTCAACAAGCCAAGCTAGACTATGCATTGTGCATTTATAGTAGTTAGTTAGTCTCTTGGCAGCCTGAACTATGCCTTGCACAGTTTTGGCAGTCAGTCTCCCAGCCTCCTGGTGAAAATTACACAGTCTTCACAAACAACCACACAGGTATGTTGCATGTCAGTCCTCCAGTTCGTTTTGGTTTTCAACTAACATATTACTTTCCATGAGTATTTCTATGTCTCCAAGTATCACAGGTGTTTGTCTGCCTCTTAGAAATATAGGTACAATGGCCCAGAAAGCAAAGTTAAAGGACACCATTGAGAGCGCAACTGGGGATGCAGTCAATCAAGTGTCTATGAAATTACCTATCTATGGAGACATCAAGTTGTTCATAGACAAGGATATCAAGATGAAATGGTAGTGAGATCACAATGAGCAACACCATCAACAACAACAGAGGGTAGTAGACTTGCATGCGATAAAGGCAAGAGGAAGGTTGTTGACAGTGCAGAGGTGAAGCAAAGCTGTAAGTTTAGGAAGATGAGAGAAGCTTTGGAGATTGAGACTACAAGGTGACTCCATGATAGGAGGATCACACGAAGGCAGAGAGAGAAACGAAGAAGCATTTATAGGTGCTGAAGTGACAACTCAAGGAAGAACAAGAGCTACACAGACGAGAGAAGGAGTTGTAGCAGGAACAGGTACAACAGGAGGCACAACATGCATAGACTGATGAAACTATGCCCATGTAGGTTATAGACCCATCCTAGCAGCTGGCACGAAGTAGACAGGGGAGGAGTGTTGTCAATTACATGCAAGGGTGTTTAGGAGCATGGATGTCATTGTGCACATGCATGTGATCCCACCCATTGGCACACTCACTGAGGTGAAGAAAACAACGAAGTCCGGCTGGAGCTGAACATGTATGTCGACCAGTGGATACGCATAGTCACCAACGCACACTTGGAGATTATCATAGACACTATGCATCAGTATGTTGCTAGTCCAGCTGCACTTAATACGATTATGCACATGTTATCATATGAGTTGGATAGAGGAGTCGTACCAGTGTACCTGGATGCAATAGAGGCAAGAGTTCACATTTAGCAGGATGTCACCATTGAGCATGAGGACACCATCACAGACGACCAAGCTTGGCATCAATTCTCCACTGTTGATCATTGCAAGGATGTCAAAGAGTTGGTCTTCCCACAACTATCTGAGCCTTAGTGATAGCTTGCATGACTTGCTCAAGCCTATTTTCTCTCACATGGGTACATGTGTAGATTGTAATGTAACATCTTGTAAAAGTGAAAGACCAAGTTTTGGTGGTTGAATGTAATAGTCATGTAGTAGGTGAAGATTCATGAGGGTAGGTGAAGAGGAACAAAGGGGAATGTCAAGGGTCACCCCACCCTTTTCTATTTATAGAACCTCATAACTCATTGTAAGGGCTTTTGGGCAGCTAAGTTTCTGATAGGATTATCTTAGAGAAATCTTGGAGTGTATTGTAACGAGCCTTGACTTCTCCATAGGGAAGAGCTAGTACATCTCTTTGGAGAAGCAGGTGAGAGTGCCTATAACGTTCCATTACCAGGACTAGTGGTTGGTCATGGTTGTACTGTATGATTGGAATTTTCACTTTTAATATAACAGAGCCAACACGTTCCATGCATATGTTGTTATTGTGTTTTAGATATTTGGGTTATTCTAATGATATATGTAGTTGTTTTCTTATGCATGTATGTATATAATTTCTATATATATATGTATGAATCTTACTGAGGCGTGATATTGGTTTAACCATCACTTTGGATCATTTTCTCACCCACCTTCCAGTTTGTGATGCATATTTGCTCGTGTGTTCCCTTCAAAGCCACATTATTTCACAAGTTTCGAAGGGGCGCTCTCATCCCACTTTTTGTGTGTTAGAACCATTCATGCACCTTCCTTGGTTTGTTGTGCATGTCACACCCTTGCTACCGAAAAGAACATCCTACTTACCTCTGCGCACAACCACGGTCAAGGCGATACCATACGACCCATTGTTGGAACTCCTACACCAAACAATTTGAGGTCTAGTTGGGAATTCTTACTGGGGAGATCCCCTTGACATGATGGTGGGTCCAACACCGTAAAAAATAACATACATTGTCAACATTTCCTCCAAAACTCTATTGACCCTCTTTGTATGTCCATCTAAGGTGTGGGTGATAAGCTATACTAGAGTCCAACTCTGTACCCAAACCTGCAAATAACTCCTTCCGAAACATGGAAGTGAAATTTGCATCTTTGTTTGACACAATTTTCTTTGGAACAACATGCAACCTCACTATCTCCCTGATGAAGACCTATGCTACCTCATTAGCTAAATACTTAGACTTAACCACTATGAAGTGAGATAGCTTAGTCAAACTATCAACCACAACCATGATGGATTCATCTTGTCTAGATGTCATTGGAAAACTTGTAATGAAGTCCATGGGAATGACCTCCCATTTCCACTTTGGAATTGGAATTGGCTGGAGTAAACCACCTGGATGCTTACACTCTAACTTTACCTGTAGACAATCCAAGCACCTTGCAACGAACATAACTACCTCTTTCTTCAAATTAGGTGAGTAGTAGAACTTCTTAACCACTGTTAATGCATTCTAATATCTCGGATGACCTAAATACAACTTAACATGAGATACCCTAAATATAAGCTTCTTGAGTTCACTATTGTTAGCCACATAGATCCTATCCCTAAATCTCACCAAACCATCTGTTGTGAGATGATAATCCAAATCCTAATCACCTATACCTTACTATTGTAACCTATGCCTAAGATCCCTATACTTGTCATCCCACTATCCTTTCTATAAGATCTGATCCTATAAATCTGTCCCATATGAGATCATAGTTGCTATATGAATTGCCTGCACTCTTCTACTAAGGGCATATATAACCTTTTTCTCCTTTCCTTTAATGTACTTGATCTCAAAGTCAAGCTCACTAAGCGTGGCCAACCATATAGCTCTTTTGGAATTCATATTAGGTTGGTCAAACAAATATTTCATCCCACTGTGATCACTCATCAACATAAAACTCGTGCCATGAAGATAATACCTCCACATCTTCAATGCATGAATGATTGCTGCCAACTCAATATGTTAGGAAACCAGCTCACAAAATATAGAAAAGATAGATCAACGCCTTAGAAATAAGCCTCTTCGAGGGGGAAACCTCCTTTAAATCTCACAAATGAACAATTCTTAGATGATACAAATGACATGACCTCCTTCCTATATATAGGAGTCTAAGGGGTCATAATATAATTAGAGCTTACATAACAATAATAATGTAAGGGCATAATGTTAAGAAACCAACTCACAAAATATAGAAAAGATAGATCAATGCCTTAGATAAGCCTCTTCGAGGGGGCAACCTCCTTTAAATTTCACAAATGAACAATTCTTAGATTATACAAATGATAATACCTCCTTTCTATATATAGGAGTCTAAGGGGTCATAATATAATCAGAGCTGACATAACAATAATAATGTAAGGGCACAATAATAGCAATAGTGAGCTTCTATGGGGCACAATAATAACAATATGGGGATTACATGGGTACAACAATATAATAATGGAGTTGTACTAATAACAATAAGGGGTTACACTAGTAGTGTAGGGGCCTAACACTCAACATCCTTACCTTTATCACTGGAAATATGCACTGAAAATAATATACATCCTTTCTTGCGACTACGCTTTTCCAGTATAGCTGTAAACAATATAATAATGTGGCCTTCTTCTTACACTGTAATATTCTTTGTTCTCCATTATCATCCAAGCACTCAATAGCCTTTTCATAGAAACCCACCTTAGTCCTATGAAGGTACAACCAATCCATGCCCAAAAGGATACTATATGATCCCAATGGAATTACATTAAGATGTATTGATGTAGGCATACTGTTACCCTCAAATGCACAGGATCTTACCCAATTATGAACTCTTTTCTTAGTACCTATATCCAATTGGACTAACCAATACTCTACATGCACTTATTTTCTCAAGCCACACTTATCCACTAGGTCAAGGTTAGCGTAAATATAATTTGATCAAGGGTCAATAAAAATAGAAACAACTTGATCACAAAGCTTATTTTCCATCTCGATAATAGATTCCTGGTGATCTGTTTACTTGTTATCCAATGTGTAGGTTTTAACCCCGTACATAAATTACCTGCATACAAATTCTAAAACACAGAAAAATAAACAATGTGAGAGCATAACACATAAAACACGTATACAAAGATATTTTCCCACTGGATCCCAAAACCGAGACTACCAGCTTGATTTTTCATTATGTTCCTTTCAATGTTATAATACATATTTATACACACCGAAGCATCCAATACCATGGACCAAAAACCATTGTGTCTGAAAAACATGTGCAAAAATCATGCACAAAACCATAGGTGGGACTGCCCAACCTAACATAGGGTCCAAAAATCAAACTTTTCTGGGGAGTTGCCCCGAACCCCATAAAGTGGGGTTATGGGTGCCCTTCAAACCCCCTGTTAACTATGTGGAAAGAATATAACACAACCCAAGAGAACTTCTCAGAGCTCACATATTTTGTCAATGCATCTGTAGTATTGTTCAAAGTGTCCACCTTTACTAGCAACACCTTTTTGTCTTCTATCATATCCCTCACAAAGTGATGATGAACATCAATGTACCTTGTCTTTGAATGATATGCAGGGTTCTTTGCCAAGAAAATTGCACTTTGGCTGTAATAGTCTATCCTTATAGCTTCTTATACTAACCCCATACTTGAACACAATCTCTACAACCAAATTGCTTCCTTGCTTGCATGAGTGGCTACCATGTATTCTGCCTCTATAGTTGATAGTGCTACTACAGATTTTTTCTTACTCATCCAACTGACTGCACCTCCAAATAGTTTAAACACATGCCCACTTGTAGATCTTCTCTGATCCAGATCTCCAGCCTAGTCTGCATCAACAAAGCCATGAATATCCAACACTCTGTCCAATCCTGGTC
>APFE030211438.1:0-10805 GCA_000404065.3 Pinus taeda
GTATATTAAGTATTGTTCAACTCATCCAACTGCAACTCTGAAGGAAACACGAGAAGCGCTAAACAATGAATTTCAGAATATTAAGTCGCAAGCCCAATTAGTGGTAGAGGTCAAAGAGATCCAACAAAAGGTAAATGATTCTACATGGGACTTTGATCAGAGGTTGAAGTTTCTGCTCTAGCAGGATAATATGCAGATCACGGATGACCAACATATGGATTGGTATATTGTATCGCTATTACCTCATCTAATATTGTAGCTATCACAACAAAACAATGGGATGCAAACTAAGGCATTACATATTTCTATGAGGTTGGAAGCCTCACCCATTCAGGATACGAATCTGGCGGTGAAATAGATTCAAAAATGAGGTCTGCGCAAAAGTATGGTGCTTGAAATGCAAAGGCCATAGTCATGATAAGGACCGTTGCCCAGTATACCATAATTATCTTATTAGGCAAGGTCCTGTCCCCTTGAAGCCAAAAAATATTGTTGGGTCAGGCACATGAGTAGTACCATGGCGCACTATTTGTCAAGTTATAGGACAACATGCAACAAATAATTGTCATCTAATATAGAAGTTTGTACATACTTCCCAACAGTTGTTTTGCAATTTCTACAAATCTGTAGGTCATAATGAGCGCCATTGTCGAAGATATGAATTAATGATGGATAGAAAACCTATATATAGAATGCAAACATAAGCTCGTCCTCAATAATAACAAGGTGTAACTGCAACACGCGGAGGGTTCCAAGGCTAGGGAAGAGGAGGAGGAGGAGGAGCTGGAAGGGGTCACGGCCAGATCATCTATTATAATCATGGATAATTGAGTCACTTTCACGTGATTGTAAGAATCCAACACATCATTCTCTCGATATTGTCGATAGTTTCACCATGTCATAAAAGATTGCCCAATGCTTATCGCAAAGATGTAAGAAAAGAAAAACTGGACCCAATAGCCTATGAAGAAAAACTGAATGATGAGACCAAATCCTCGCAAATATGGGCTTGAAGTAAATATTGTTACATGTAGTGGTTTAGCTACCGGAGAGGATAAGGAGAAATAGCCAGAAGCAGAAGGGTGGGTACACAAGATCACTGATAAAGAAGCTGGAATCGATTTGAGTAAGGAAAAGGAGACATTTATGGAGGCAAAGAAGAGCTTTGTAGAAGCTTCTACGTCAGGGACATATCGTACACATATGGAGAGATTTAAAGGGATCAGTAATGCACAGGCGACATACCCCTCATTGTTAGCATCATTTTTAAAAAATTGCATGAAGCTCCTATGGGATAAGAAGCCAGTAGAAGGGCTGCAGGAACTGATCGATAACTATAATAGCAAGAATAAATCCCTACCTGAGCAGTGTGCATTATACAAGGTGGGAAAAATTAAGAAGAGAATGGGTCACGAGATGAGACTGAATGCACAAATCAGAGAATTCAAGATGGACCAGGTAATCCTTGATTTGGGGTCCGATAAAAGTTTTTGCCAAAAAAAAACCTTGAAGAGAATGGGGAGACATGTGCTACAATGGTCCCTGATCCATATGAGAATGTAAAATCAACAAAATATTATTCCTCTGGTGCACCTACACAGGGTGACAGTGGATATTGAAGGGGCACGCACCATAGACGATTTTGAAGTGATCGAAATAGTGGATGATAGTAATCCATACCCAACACTGCTTGGCATTGATTGGAATTTGATATGAGCGTGGTCATCAACCTTAAGAAGCATAGCATGACATTAAAAAACAAGGAACTAAGGGTTATTGTTCCATTAGATCCAGTCTAGGGAGCATGATGTACTAAACTGGTTCGAGATTATGAGGAGGAGGATGACATTGATCAAATTTACAAGCTCACTACATGTGACAAGGATTGGATTAACCCTACTATGAATGGACGGATCGCTTGAGAAAGTGAAAACTCCTATAATTCAGATTCTAATGAGGAGATCAAGCATTGGAAAAATTGATTGCATGAAGTATCATCACTGCGCTGCAACATGCTTACCAAGTCACTTCGATGTATACTCACTGAGGTACAAAACTTACCGTATTATGATGGTTTGGAGGATGTCAGTTTATTTCTAGATATATTTGAGAGGGATGAACAAGAGGAACATCGATTCCAAGAATTAGACATTGCGTTGTGAGCTACGTTTGCTTGATGATGGGGTGCACATCAGAAATGTTTTGCAGATTAGAAGGAGTATCGAAGGATGATGAAGTGGAAGTTTGGGTATGTCAACACCTGCATTGCGAAGAAATATACAGGGAAGGATGATCCGCATGAGAATCTATCTCAATGGATGAAATCATGGAGGGAAGAAACACAACCAGATGGGTTCATATATTATGCCACACTTTGGATACAATCCTGATGAAATGGTATCTAGAAACGGAGCTACGACATGTAACTGAAGAATGGGATGCTATGAAGGAAATTTTCCTACTACATTTAAGTTTTGAGGATGGGTTTGAGTATATTGATGAATTGTTGTAGGAAATCAAAGATGCAATATTCAAAAATTCCTGAAGAACCTGTTGAGTGGGTACAACCATATTGGAGTACACAGCTCTGCCATGCACTTGAGTGCTACAATGTGACCACTAAGGATGGTGAAGATGATCCAAGGAACATTCATATTCCTGAGTCTGAAGGTTAGTGCGAAGTCGAGGGGCCTAAGGCAGAAGTACCTAATATTTCAGAACCCTTAAAGACCAAGTAGGTGAATATTGGATCGGAAGTGTAGCCGAAGTTCGTGAACATATGCGACTATTGGGGTGAAGACATAATAGACAAAGTCACGGAGCTATTGCAAGAATATCAAGACTTGTTTCCCACCAAGTTCTCTGATATAAAAGGGATAGTAGGGGACTTGGGTGTGATGAAGATCACTTTGAAGCTAGATGCAAAGCCAATGAAGCAACGCCCATCCCGATTAAATCCTAAGTATAAGGAGAAAGTGCACGATGAATTTGATAAAATGCTTACAGCCAGGATTATTGAGCCTGTCGAATAATGAGAATGGGTTAGCCCATGGTGGTGCAAGAGAAGAAGACGAAGGGTGAGATTCAGATATGCATAGAATTAAGGAAGTTGAATGACTCCTGTGTCCACAATCCATTCCCTATGTCATTCATGGATGAAGTACTGGCTAATGTTGGAGGGAAGGAAGACTATTCGTTCAATGATGGGTTCTCAAGGTATCATCTGATCAAGGTCGTGTTGGAGGATGAAAGTAAAACCATCTTTGCAACTAAATGGGGTTGCTTTCAGTATATAGTGATGCCTTTTGAACTTAAGAATGCACCTGAAATATTCTCTAGGGTGGTGATCACGACCTTCAAAGAATTTATCCACAAATAATTACAGGTTTATTTTGATGACTGGACAATGTTTGGGTTGGTAAAATGACATGTTGCTAGTTTGAGCCTCATGTTAGACACTTGTCAATAGTATTTGATAACCCTTAATTTGAAGAAATGCATATTTTGTGTACCCTATGGGATACTCTTGGGCCATGTTATTTGCAAGTAGGGATTTATGGTAAACCTTGCCAAAATTCCAGTAATCACCAATTTGGAGGCCCCAAAGAATGTTAAACAACTAGGCGCAATGATGGGCCATATTGGGTATTATAGGAAGTTCATTAAAGCCTACACGCAAATCATTGCGCCCATAGAAAATTGTTGAAGAAGGATGCAAATTTTTGCTGGGACAAGGCTTTCCAGAAGAGTTTGGATGTATTAAAGGAAAAGATGGTCATCATGCCCATTCCAGTGTTCCCCGACTAGAAGAAGGAGTTCCACGTCCATGTAGATGCTTCCTGCATAGCGCTAGGAGATGTGCTGACCCAACTAGACGAAGGAGATATTGACCATGCAATAGAATTTGCAAGTATAAAGTTATCAAAGGCAGAAGAAAATTATTCAACCACAGAGCACAAAGGTTTACCAATGATGTATATGTTGTAGACATTTAGGCACTATCTATTGGGTGCGCACTTCAAGATGTATACAGACCATTATTCTATGAAATAGTTGGTTAATAAGCCTGTGTTTGGGGGGGGATTTGTAGATGGTTACTACTCTGCCAAAAATATGACTTGGAAGTGATTGTGAAGCCAGGGAGCCTGGATTCTGGACTGGATCACCTCTCGCAGATTGAGAATGGTGACAAGCCTAAAAATATAGAGGAAGGATTGCCTGATCCAAAAATCTTCATTTTTCGCATCGCAGATGACCATTTTGTAGACATAATATAATTCTTGTCTACAAGTACAAATCCTTAAGTGTATTTGATGCAACAAAAGAAAGAATTAGTGGTTTGGGCTACAGATTTCTCCATTATCGCTGAACACTTTTACAATATGGGATCTGATGAAATACTATGTAGGTATGTCCCAAAGTACGAACGGAAAAGTATTCTTGTTGAAGAACATGGAGGGGTAGTGAGAGAACATTATGGAGGAAGAGAAACTACATAGAAAATCCTTCGCACTGGACTTTGGTGGCTGACTGTGCCTGAGGACTCCAAGAACTACTGCACGGTGTGCGATGGCTGTTAGAGGACGGGCAGATCATTGTGAAGGGATGAGTTGCCTCTGAATCCGCAAGTGACATTACAGGCATGTGATAAGTGGACAATAGATTTTGTGGGACCAATACAACCTTTTGGGAAGAAGACAGGGGCAAGATACATCATTACAACAATGGAATATTTACACCAAATGGGTGGAGGCATAACCTGTAAAAGATTGTAGCACAAAAACAATCGCGAAGTTTATTTTTGAATACATCTTGTCTTGGTTTGGCCACCCTAATATTTTTATGAGTGATAGGGGCTTACACTTCTTGAAAGAAACAATTGTTGCATTTCTTGAGGAATTCCAGATATATCATTAGAAGATTACACCTTATCACCCTCAAGAAAATGACATAGATGAAGCCTTCAACAAAATCCTGGAAAGAAATTTGACGAATATTTTTAATTCGAAGCAGAATGATTGGGATGTGTGAATATCAGTGGTCCTCTAGGCATAGATAACTACCTGCAAAAAGTTGACTACGCAAACACCGTTCAGACTATTTTATGGGAAAGAGGCTGTAATGCCAATGGCACATCGTGCCAAGTTTTTGGATTCCAGTGGTTACAGACATGGCTAATTGTGATACCATGGAAGAGTGACTCATGTAGCTAGTTGAGTTAGAGGAGGATCGCATCTTGGTGGGATTTCATCAGCAGTGCAGAAGGACCATGAAAAGGTATGGCATGATCGCCATATCAAACAATGTACCTTCAAGAATGAGAATTTAGTATTGCTATATAACAAAAAGTTCACAAAGTTCCCAGGGAAATTCCAAATGCATTGGCTAGGGCCATATGTTATTAAGGAAATTACGGATGGAGGTGCATTTCAGCTCGCAAAGCTGAATGGTGAACTATTTCCGGGGAAGGTCAACAAGATACATTTAAAGTTGCAATGACTGTATGTACACATGATAGTCTTAGGCAATGACTATATGGACACATGATAGTCTTAGTTGTTATGCAACCAACTCACAAATGAGAAGAAAGAGATAAGTCAACGACTTAAAAAGTAGCTTCTTCGAGGGGGAAACCTCCTTTACATTACATAAATGAAAAATTCTTGGATGATACAAATGACAAGACCTCCTTTCTATATATAGGAGTCTAAGGGGTCACAACATAATAAGAGTCGACATAACAATACTAATGTAAGGGCACAACGAAAATAATAATGGGCTTCTATGGGGCACAATAATAATAATATGGGGGAAGCGTGGGCACAACAATAAAAATAAGGGGCTAAATTGACAATAATAATAAGGGAATACACTAGTATTATAGGGACCTAACATACTCGTCTCCATTTAAAAAAGTGTTGCCCACAACGCTTGAGTAGTTTTGGATGCTTTTGTATAAAATTCTCATCCTCCCATGTGGAATATTCGGTGGGTAGGTTCTTCCACTTGATGACATACTCTGAAATTGATCGATTTTGTAGTTGTCGAGTTCCTGTTTCCATGACTGGTTCAAGTTCCAATATGATTTTTCCTTCCTCATCAAGTTCCAGAAATATTGTTTGAACTGGGAGCTTTTCACCTATAACCTTCTTTAAGCATGAAACATGGAAAATTGGGTGTACGCGGGAAGATGCAGGAAGTTCCAATTTGTATGCCATAGTACCAATATTTTACAACACCTTTTAGGGACCATAATACTTTGGTGAAAATTTATTATCCTTCTTACATTACTTGAGGGACATTTATTTGTATGGTTGTAGTTGTAGAATTATCGAGTCACCTACATCAAAACTTCTTTCGTTGCAATTTTGACTTGCCTGTTTTTTCATTCCATTCTATACTAAAGTGAGGTTATCCTTTAAGAGTTGGAGAAATTGTTGTTGATGCTCGATGTGATATTCCATTTCTTGAACCTTAGAATTTTCTCTTAAATATGATGTGATGGATGGTGGATGATATCCATAAAGTTCCATAAATGGGGTCATTTTTGTTGCAGTATGGAAGGAATTTTTATACCACCATTCAACCATAGGCAACCATTTGACCCATTTTGTTTGTTTATTAGATATAAAACAACAGAGATATCCTTCTAAACTTTTGTTCACTTTCTCAGTTCATCCATCAGATTGAGGATGATAAGATGAGTTATGAGCTAACTGAGTACCGAGACAAGAAAAACATTCTTTCCAAAATTTCCTAGTGAAAATAGGATCCCTGTTGCTTACAATGATCTTTGGGTTTCCATGTAGCTTTTGAATTATTTCCATAAATGTAGTAGCAAATGTATTGCCTTTAACTAGATGAGATAATGCACAAAAGTGTGCATACTTGGTATGTTTATCAACTACCACCATGATGACACCCTTTCCTTAGACTTGGGTAAACCTATGATAAAATCCATTTAAGCCTCCTCCCAACATTGAATTGGAATGGATAAATGTTGTAATAGACTCGGGGTCTTAATTGTCTCAATTTTATTTTGTTGGAAAACCAAACATTCCGCTGCGAAATTTTGAATATCATATTTAAGGCCATCCCAAAAAAAATCCTTCTTAACCCTCTAGTAAGTTTTTAAAAATCCTGAATGCCCTCCTAAGGGAGAGGTGTGAAATTCTAGAATAATCTTTTGTTTGATTTTGGAGTTCTTACAAAGGTATAAGCAATGTTTCTACCATAACGAATCATTTTTCCAGCTAAATGTGTCAAATGTACTGGGATCTTGCTGCAACTTTTGAATCATTGCCCACACTTCGCATCATTCTTCCATTCATCCCTTACTTCCTTTATATAATTTGGTTGGATAATAAAAATGGCACAACGCAATGCTTCCACATCCTCATCCTTTCTTGAGAGTGCATCTGCAACAACATTTTGCTTCCCTTTTTGCATATGATTTCAAAGTCATAACCCAACATCTTTGTGACCCATTTTTTGTTGTTCTTATGAAGATAATCTTTGTTCTAAAAATTATTTAAGAATATCATGATCAGTTTTTACCTTGAAGTGTTTTCCATTAGGTAAGGTCACCATTTCTTAAGTGCATGTAGTATTGCCAACATTTCCTTCTCATAAATAGATTTTTGTAAATACTTTCCCTTTATTGGATGACTTTCAAAAGGAATAGGTCTTTCTTCCTAGATTAAAACAACACCAATTCCATTTCCTGAGGCATCACATTCCACAATAAAGGTTTTTATGAAGTTTGGCATAGCTAAGACCGATGCTTGGCACATTGCCTCTTTAAGATGTTCAAATGCCTTTGTTTCTTCTAGAGTCAAAGAAAATGCATCTTTCTTCTTTAATGTTGTTAGAGGTGCTACTATTCCCCCATAATTTTTAACAAACTTGCGATAATACCCTGTCAACCTGAGAAACCCTCGTAGATGCTTTATGGATGAGGGAATTTTTCATTCCCTAATGGCTTTAATTTTGCTAGGATCTACCTTAAAAACTTCATGAGATACAATATTCCACCTCTTGTCCTCCAAAGAAACATTTGGAGGTTTTTGCATATAATTGTTTCTCCTCTAATAGTTTGAGCACCTTGTCAACATGTTTAACATGATCCTTCTAAGACTTTTTGTAGATTAGTATATCATCAAAATATACAATCACAAATTTTCTAAGGAAGGGTTTTAAAATGGAATTCATCGAACCTTGAAATGTAGAAGGTGCATTGGTAAGGCCAAAAGGCATGACCAAAAATTCATAATGACCCTCATGAGTTCTAAATGTTGTTTTTGGAATGTCTTCAGAATTCATTTTGATTTGACGATATCCTGAATGAAGATCCAACTTGGTGAAGTAAATTGATCCATGCAATTCATCCATTAATTCATTAATGACAGGAATGGAAACTTATATTTAATAGTGAGCTTTAATGATGCTCCCTATAATCTGAGAACACTATGCTACCATGGATCCAATCCTTCTTAGTGCAACCAATATAACTAGAGCAGTAGAAAGAACTTATGGCTAGATTGAATTATACAATCCTTTAGAGAATTCTTGCAACCATAACTTAATTTCACTCTTTTGGGCATAAGGATATATGTAAGCTTGATGTTTGGAGGAAAAAATTCCTAGAAATGAATAGATAGGCATTATCATGATCATGAATAGGTGGATGCCTTTGGAGTCCTCAAAATACCTTGGAATATGTCCAAGTCTTTTTGCAGATTTGGAGAAATAGATGATTTGGATGTACGGAACTCTAGAGAAACATAATTGTGCCAATTATGCCTCGTTTATTTCTTTAAAACATTGTCAAGTCATTAAGAGTATTGATTATATTTTCCTGGTTTCCAATGTGACTACCCCCTTATCAACTTCTTCCTTCGGCAAAAGAATTCAGAAAAAGTTTTGGAAAATTAAAAGCTTCATATACCTAAAGATTGTAGCCATTGGACATCCTATATCAATACATCAGCACCACCCATTGGAATGGAAAGCATTGGACTATTCAACACATATTCTCCCATGGATAACCTGATATTATGGTACTTTACAGAGAAATCTATGGTTCCTCCATTTGGAACCATCACTTGAAACTTTGGTGCTAGATATAGGAAGAAATTCAATTCCTTGGCTATATTACAATGAGTAAAATTATGGGTACTGTTTTACCTTAGGAAACCAATTTCTTGGCTATGTAGAAATTGTGCTTAAGACATTAAGGATTATTGTTTGTTGTCACTTATTTGTCACTTCATTGTTTTTTGTATTCTCAAATGAAGGACCTGGAAAGCTTGGTCTTTAACCCTTAATACATATGTGACCAGAAAATCTCAGAATGCCATTTATTACTAGATATAAATGATGAATGAAGAAATCTTGAAGGAGAAGTTAAAGATAATATGTTGCTTAATACAGAACCTACTATCCGTCACTTAGAAGAATTATGAAAATGAGAACTGAATCATAGACAATATGCTGCTTAACAAAGAAACTATTATCTACGACACTTGGAGAAGTTAATATGATGCCTTATGCAGAAACTATTATCTATAAATTAGAAAGGAAGATGAAAACTTCAAGTATAGTTGCACTCTTTTAAGGAATTTTAACTTTATTTACATAGGCAAATAAAGACCTGCAGCTTCAATTACTATACTTGAAGGAAGAAAACATAATGGCACATAACAGAGAAAACATAGAATCATACCCAACAATGTATGGAAAACTTATGATTCTTCATTAATCAACAGTTGTATCAAGAATTCAATATTTTAGTCTCCAGGTTCTCCAAAATTCGAACCCCCTCTTTGTAAATCTTCATCTTTTTATACATTGTGAAACAGTTGTTGATTTCTGAAACTATCAAATTGTTTAAGTGCTTTTCTAACTATGTAAAGTAAAACTATTATAGAGTTTTATAGAGGGTAAAATACACCTCGAAGAACATGAAATAAGAAGGAAAATAAATAAATTTAGAAGAGGATGATAACCATTCGCTTTCTCTATTAATCTACTTCCGAGTTCCTCTGTATATATGCTTAATTAGTTTTAGTTGTAATGAATTGTGTTTGACTTTGTGTAAAACTGTGCTTATGCATGTATTGAGCGCATTTGAATTGACCAAAACACCAAGAAACTCGACCAATTGCCTTTTATTTAAATTCATATTTAACATTGATTTTTTCCTTTACACAGCGAAATTAACGCAATGCCTACAAAGGGGAATTGAAAAAGAATTAACTCAGTTTAATAATTCCATCAGATCTGCCCGTTCAACATTCCATTGACTTTCCACCGCAAATCGCAGTCGGATTTCAATTGGTGTATCAATCCAAAACTTAATGATATGCGATATAATGGACACGACGGGAAAATTAAACATAATATATGTAATATCGGGTCCGGCCTATTGCATATCGCAATCGGCCGAACCATATACCCAAACCTTAACGATTTGCGATATGGCGAACCTGCTGGAATTATAAAACATGATATATATGTTTTCGGGTTTGGCCATTGCATATCACAATTGAGATAGGCATATACACATATTCACAGACCCGTCGAGACTTTAAAACAAAATATATATGTGTTTCAGGTCCGCACTGCTCATTGCAATTAGGAATCGATGATTCTTGTGGTAATAACTTACCTGCTACATTATTTTTTTTGTGATTGAGATCTAATCGCATTACTTACCACACACACACACACACACACATATGTTGGTTATGGCTCCATATAACCATTTATAATATGATTTAACTTGATCGCATGGGTATACAGGG
>APFE030211444.1:0-10968 GCA_000404065.3 Pinus taeda
AATTAAAACATAATATAATTTTGATTACTCTACTGTAGCTTTCTTCATATTGAACACTAAATTCTTCATCGTATCAACAAATCAAGATTTAAATAATTTACTTTATGTTAAGAAAATAGTTATGCCACGTAGGCTAGATGGGAATATTACAAATGGAACATGTGTTAGAATTATTGCTTACTTTACAGTTGATTGGTAGTTGTTAGATGTTATTGAAATATTCTCTCAGCATTTATCTCCGATTTTTGAATAATTTGGATCCACCAAGTATTATTACAAGGGAATAAAAATTGAAAAAATATTTTTCTCTGTGTTGAATTTTTCCAATTTGTTATGTATGTATGTATGTATGTATATATGTATGTATGTATAAAATTGAATAAATTCTAAAAATAAAATACAAATAATATAAATCCATTATTAGGATACAAAAAATTGATTGTATCCCAATTATGTCCTCAAGATAAAATTGTATAAATCCACATTTGCAAACAAATATGACATTTTCATTAAATCTAAGGGTTGTTACTAAATAATTTCATAGGTTAAGTGAGGGATTTTTGTTAAAAATCCTTTTCCTATACACCTTATATTAATGGTTCATGGAATACTTGGAATATTACAACATTCTTCTATTTTTATATTTTGAATAGTATATTATCATCAAACATTTTAGACTAATTAAACTCAATCTCCCAAATAATTTTAGAGAAATGAAGATCCTTCAAAGAATGTAGGATTTATGTAATGTATGTTTACTTATCAAGCATGTCAAAAATACATTTTAAATCAATGGAAAAAGAAGAAATATCCATGAAGACTCACACATTAATCCACTTTAATATGTATGGATTTATGTCTCTCATTATTCGGAAGCTAACATGTATTATTATAATTTCATTGATAATTTTCAATAAAATAGAACAAATATATGTTTATGAAAAATATGGATGAAGCATTGTGTAACGTCACAATGTTTTATCTCCATGTTTGAAAAATAGATAGGGTAGAAGATTATTTCCTTTTCAAAAGAAATGGAGGCAATTAAATCCCTTGAACTTTAACTCTTTTTGCAGTGATCCAGGGATGAGAAGACAATTGAAAATGGCTTACAATCAGTTTAAAAATGGAGTTGTATAAATAAAGAAAAATTATATCATTGAGGCTACTAAGTATAGGATAAATGACCTATATTTTCCCAGGTGTCTTCGGCATAATCCTATAAAACCAAAATTTATATTTTGAAGAGTTTTTTGTGAAATATGTTTAAAGAAAAAAAAATAAAGGAGGAATTCATTTGTATGAAACAAAATGTATCACATTTCTCTGTATTTCAGTGTCTAGTATATATTCATGTTCGTATGGAAAAGAGGATAAGTAGGATTCAAGAAAAACAAATCATTGTAGTGAATCAATATGTGAATTTTTATTAGGACGCATGTTCCTCAAGATCACAATAAATTCCTTTAGTTACTCAAGGAAGTGAGAAGGACGTTGTCCAAAAATATGATATCGATGTAAAATATGGGCTAGATCTAGAACCGCAAAAGGAAAGTTGAGTAAACATTACATATTTACCCTTTCATCCTAGAAGATTTAAATATGGATGTAATAATTGATGAAGTTAAGTATGCCTCCTAGGATACATTCTAACCATATTCAATGGAATTCTTCCATCGGTGAGAATTCAAATTTTTTCAGAGGTGGTCTATTGTGATTCATTAATGTGGAGTAGTGTTTGGGATATGGTTCTTTTCATGCCATTATGGACTTATTTCGAAATTATGGTGGCTAAATGTTTTCAAAAGAATGTGAAATGGATATTTAGAGGGAGAATACACTTTTTTTCTGAACTTATTTTCCTCGTTGAGAAGAAGCATTAGCTTTCTTGTTTGTATCAAGGTGTTTACACTATGCTATTGGTAAAATTTGTGTTATGTGGATTGAACCAGGAAATATTAATCCTTTTGATATAACATAAACTATTTTTCTTTCTCAACATTTAGATTTCTTACTATAAATGGATGATTGTCGTTGATATATGTGCAGAGGTGTCTTGTGGCACTAAAATCATCTAGATTTCAAAAGATATCATATATTAAATTATCATCTACATTACATGCATGACGTTGATGATAGGATCTTAACATGCACTAGGATAAGTGGACTTCCCACTAGGACCATCACAAGGACACAACATAGTCTAGGATGTTGAGTGGCTCTATTGAGGGATTCTTTCTTGTAGAGTGTAATACATGAATTTTGTTTTAAATTAGGATATGCTGAGGAGCACTAAAATTTGGAGCCTTTTTATAGAGAGAACAAAACCATGTAATGAGGAGTGATTGAAATGTGGAGCCTTAACTTGGAGACCCACCACTTTGGAGGTGGATTCCAACCACCACATTATGCTTGTATATATTCAATAAATTACTATTGATGTGAATATACCCTAATATCTTATATTAGGTTTTTGTGCACTTTGTCCATTTTATATAAATTGAGGAGAGTGTCCCCATTCTTGCAACTTTATCACTATATAATCCATGTATTTTTGTTTTAATCATATTGTCATCATTTTATTTTGTGATGCAAGGGTTAAATATTGTCTAGATGATGGTCACTAGGGATTGTGTGAGATAAAGTTAAGAAAAGTATTGCAACACTAGCATTGACATATTGCATGACCTAATATTTGTGAGACAAATCCTTAGAAAATAACTCCAACATTTAATGCTAATGGAGATTGTGTCATACAAGTTAAATATCCTTTAGGACCTATTTGATGAAATAAAACATTCCAACTATGAAATTATTTATTTGATGTTATCTTTTAGTGGAGCCTTTGAAGGTCCTAGGATATCTTAGCGAGATTCCTTGATAGCCTACAATATTGTAGGCTAGAAATTGCACATGGTAGATGGTCTAGCTGCAACATGGAAGGACCTACTGTCTTTGTTGTGTTGCACTAGAAAGAAATGTTCTAATAACTTATAATGTCTAAGACACTTTTTTTTATCTTAATCTATGCCCTAATGTGAACTGTGCCCTTGTTGTCTAAAATTGTGTGTTGCATTTCTAACGATTCCACCTATTTTCTTATTTGTAGTATAAAAATAGGGTATTATGAAATTGAGAGTGATGTGAGCGAGTGCTGTAACAGAATCTCCATATCAGCATCCAACATCACAAAAAATCTTAATATTTATTGTATTAGCCATGGTAAATCAATTACCATGTTCAACAACAATTATGTCAAGATCACATTCATTCATTTGTAACTTTTACCATTTAACATAGAACAAAATTTTTTTGAAGGATTTAAATTCATATTCCAGTATATATTGCAAATAATAGTATCTATTTTGAGAGAGTTTTGGATGTCTATCACTTCTTAAGGAAGAATTAGTAACCTAAAATACTTCGAAAATCCCAATATTAGAAGTTTTCATCTTTTCATCCAACTTTTTGATGTAGAATTTATGGACATTACGCCACATAACCTTGTAGTGTTTTAATTGTGTAATGCCATACATATAAAAAATGAATTCTCAATTGATAAAAATATTTGTACCTATAATTTATGGAAATTAAAAAAATAGACGATATAAATCAATATAATATTAAAAAATAAATCAATAGTATGGGTGGACATGATACCCTTTTTATGTTTTAAACTATTTTATAAATCATTTTTTTTCTTATTATTATTGGTGTCTACCTCATGTTCAACTTCATTGACCAATGTAGTCACACCATGTTGTGCTAATTTACCATAAATTTATTTTTTCCATCATTCAATCCATTCCATCATCCAATCAATGTTTTTTTTAATGTATAAATGTAATGCGTCCTACTGCCATCCAAATATACTAAAATAAAAAAATACATATAACTAGTTACTAGAGTATATCTTTATAATAATCGATTATCTAGAAAGACTAAAAATTAAATAAGTATGATATAACTAAAAAATGTGCAATGCATTTTAAGTCTCCACCATGTGGTTGCATGTCACATTCCTCATTCCACATTTACCCAATAGGGGATCCCCTTAAGATGGTGGAGATTTCAATCACGAACTAAGATCCAAATAGACATGCAAGTAATTCATATTGATAGCCACCCATTGGCATTGAAAAAACATCATGAAGTGAGGCTGACGGAGGTTCCTGCTACTAACTCGACCTTAATTATAATTAAGGATGTTTGTCTTGATACCCTCGAGCCATGTAAGAACATGTGAATTTATGTTAATTGATGAGGTGATTTTTTATTACTTTCAACAAGATGATGGGGGTGGGAGTAGTTGCATTGGTTCAGGCATGGGACCTAGGGATTTACGTGCTCGAACTGGGGATCAACTGAGAATTAGTATGGGAAATACTAAATTGTATAAGGTATAAAGTGATTATAGGATCATTCCAACCTTGTCCAGTCAAAGGACTGATTTGACTCTTTAAAAGAAGTTTCCTTTTGGTTTTACAATACTAGGTGGTAGAAAAAATAGTGCTCTTCATCAAATGATACACACTAGAGAAACAACGAGATGTACTAGGAAATATTTTTCACAAAGGGGTATGTCAATGGTTTATACATCACTAAGCTAAGCTCACTATATATGTCTTGATATCATCATCTATGTATTCATCCTGATGGGGGTTAAGAACTACCATAGTTCACCAATATTGGCCTTATTCTTAATTAACCATGGACATTGGATCTTTATTTCCTTGATTGATATTATGATTGTTTACAAGGTTTTGGTTTAGTCCAGTGTTTATGTCTTGGTGATGGGGCAAATTTTGTTAGTGGGTGGACTAGAATACATAGATCCATCTAGCATTAATTGGTTGTCCTCGTTTTATAAGGACCTTGAGTTTCGGTTGTTTTGATGGAGGGTTTGGTGTGTTTATCGACTTAGGTTGTGAATGTTAGCCCTAACCACTTATATATGTCCATGATGTACATATTTGGGTTATGGGGGTATTCTATCTCGGTGTATTGATTTATTTTATGGAAATAGTTGTTTGGTTTGTAAGAATTATTTTTATATAGCTTGGAGTGCAATGCTTTATCAATGAGGTAGGGCTAGAAATGGAACTATAGATAGGGCTCAACAAGGATGACACCTTGTGGGAGATTCGGGCATGGTGAGACCCTCTACCCCATTCTAGCCCACACCGTTAGTATTTAGGACTTATTTCCTTGCAATACAACCTTATTAGGCAATTTTGACATATCACCCAACCTATGGAGAAACTGAACAAAGACTAACATGAAGACAAGAATACAACTCTTAGTGTCATGAATGAGTTGTAAAGAAACCATTCACATATTCCTGATTGTTGGGCTAGCATGCAAAGGGTACAATCGCTCTTATAACATAAATTGGATCACTTTGAAGGGACACAGGCTATATGGCGAAGCACATCCACTGTGACATTAGGTCTCCTCCATCACCATGATCTAGACTGAAGCATAGTGGCTATGTAAAGTCATATTATTTGTAATTGTATCTAGGAGCATCTTGATATTGAAGGTATTATAATATAATGTGTCTTTTTTATTCTAGTTAAAAAATTATTTTTGGTAATTGGCTATTATTTTTGGTAATTAGCTACTGGCCATCAAATAGGGTATGGGTGAGGAAAATAGGATCATAGAAAATTATATAAACTGATGTAATCTTATGAAATAATAAAAGTTCTCCAATTAACAAAAAAGGAAAAGAAACATCTATAGCCATGCAAGAAAGATCACTAGTTTATAAATAATGACACATGTGGAAAATGTTAATGACTAAACAACTGAATGGAATGACATAAATTTGGGGATAAACTTGTTACAAACATTCATTGGATTAGAGAATGATAAGAAACTAAATGATGAAAGGTTTTCTATTATATTTTATTTTAAATTTGCAAAAACGTAAAAAAAATAAAAATAAAAAAAAATCATCAGTATTTAAAAAAAATATATACATATGTGGATTGGCCAATTATATGCATCTGTGAGTTAGATTGGTATAATATAATGAAAGAGGATGCATTATCAATCTATAATTTATATTTGCAAATGAATTTTGGTTTCAAATATATACTTTCATAAAGTTAATGGATATATTTGGATTCAAAATTTTAAATAAATTATAATGAAAAAAGGATAATTTAAAAATAATTTCTACAATCACATTAACATTCTCGTAAAATTTACAAATTAAATTTATGTTTTAAAGATTTTTTTATTTAAATAATGTTCGAGACTATATATGTTTTGTTGGAAACTTGTAAAAGTATGCCACTAAATAAAAAATTTCCCTTGTACTCTTATGAAACCAAGATATAGACTAAAAAACATATATCATATATGGGAAGCGACCAATTTCTAGTTTCATTTATGATGTCATTAATCATTGAAGTATGGATAAATGCAACATTAAGAGAAAATTAGATGAAAAACCTTTCAATATTTTTTATCAAAACTTTGTAAAATATAACATCAATAAATGGAATTAAATATTAAAATATATTGATTGCATGATTGGTGCTCTACATCCTCGTATAAGGGAGATGTGTAATTACTAGATGCTAGATTTAATTATTCTCTCAAGGGTATTATTTTTATCTTTGTCTCAAGCATATTTTTCAAACATTTAGCTACACATATGATTATTTCATTCCATGAATTGTAGCACTAATGTGTATGGTTTCATAGTCATAGAGATATGGATATAAATAAGATATACCATCATTGAAAATATAGAAGATTCCTGTTGAGATATAGAGAAGTTCTTAAAAATTATTTGGCAAGCCAGTAACTTATTAACTAGTGCTTTCATTTATACTACTATGCTTGATTGCACAAACAATAAAAAAAACACAATCTTTTGAGTGGTGTAAAACTTCTAGGAGACTATGGATCTTTGAACTCAATGGCCACTGATTATGCGTTATGACCAGATATCTGCCTCCTACCAATAGAAGTTGCAGAGTAAGAGAGTTTACCAATCATATATCTATCTCTGATACCAAGAATATATCTATGTATAATGGATACAACTGTAGAGGGATTAATAGAGATGTAAACATGCATCTTCACCTAGAAAGTGAAATGTAGGGATTGTTTGAGGTAATGAAAGTTAATTTCCGCTTTGTTGTTTTAAATTAGTCAAAAATCTAGTTTAGTTGAAATATCAACATAGAAATGAATTTTCTACCCTTTCTTTGAAGGATGAAATTTGTGTTGAAATATATTTATGTTAGTACAAAATAATATCATACCAAACAAAACACTTTATTTTATCTCTCTTCTCTAAAATAATTAACAACTACATTTTCAACGTTTTTGGTGAAGAGAAGGTAAAGAAAATATCTTCTTAGTTATTTATGTTGTTATTTGAATTATAATTTTGATCGTTTACCTCAATCCAAAATTCATGAGTATCGTTGAAATTATAATTTCAAAATAATAAAATATCAAGTTAAACATTTATACATTTATTTAAAACTAAACAATATTATCTAAAATTGCGTAATAGTTTATGCATTTTGGTCACCATTTAATGTTGCAGGTAAAACAAATATGAGGAATATTTCTTTCTATGTATCAGTATTAATCATATTATTTATACGATTTTATGTGATAGACACAATTATATTTAACACCCTTAACATTATCATAGTTATATAACTTAATATTAAATGTTAGGAGACATCAATTCATTCTTTATAAACATCCATACAATCCTTATAATACATATGGTATAAAAAAAACCCTAGATTCATCTTAAATTTCAACCTATTAAGCTAATAAATTGATTACACCTTTCTAGTTGCAAAACATTCTCGAAGTTTTGCACCCAAAAAAGAGGATTGCACCTTGAAATATATGATCTGGATTTAGGGTAGATTTAGGTTTTTTCACCTACATGATAAATCATATTGTGTTTCTTATAAAGTTTTAGCGGAAATGATAAAAAAAAAGGCTCTAAAAAAATACAACCTCGAAAACAAATGTAAAATGCAAACGACGAACTCTTCGTTGAAAGGGAATCGATATCATTATGAAATATTTGTAATATATTCATTTAAAAATATAAAAATAAATATTACTCAACATCAAATCTTCAAGTGTTACTTATAAAAAATGATCTAAATATGTTTACACAAATATCCTTGAGGGTAAAATAAATAACTAGAAAAGTATTCCTCCATAAAGTCACACATGATCAATAAGATAAATGTATAGAAGATAAACCAAGTAGAAACATGATTTACAATAAATAAATTTCTAGGAAAAGGTCCACACAATAGGCATTTCATGGTGTGTAATCATATATATGACCTAGAGAGTCATTAACAATGTAAGGCCATTCCTTTGCAAAAGATATATTCAACCACACAAATTTACATAAGACAGAAAAAATGATATTGACACAAAGGAGTTTTTTTATAAAGAAATCTAAATATCTCCCAAAAGGAAAATGTTTGTTACAAAGTAAAATTAAAAAAAACATTATTTATAAACAAATAAATTAAATAGAACCCTATTTTTTCCCTTTCTAAATTAAAATTGTTAATGATTTGTTCAAACAATGTAAAAAATAATACATTATATAGAAAAATTTCCTATCGTACCGTGAAAATAAAATCTACATAAACTAAAGTTAGCATCAAATGAATCAAATGAAACCATAGAGTTGTTTTTCATCTCATTTGCAATTTTCAATGATCGATTCAAACAACATATAACCCCCTTTTCCTCTTCCTCATCTCTGAAAATTCTATGCGGAAAATAACAAAAATTTTGAAGATTCAACACTCCAAATGTTTTAGCATAAATTCATGGTTCTCGTCATTGGAGTTAGGGAATAGAGATTCATGAGCAAAGATGGGAGATGCTATTTCAAAAAATCCTTTTTGCAATAAATGCAATGAGAATATTACTTCAGATGCTTAATGAATGCAAAATGTGTATGAATATTTTGAAAGAACGTTGAAGGGTCAAAATCGGCCCTCCCTCATTTGATACCTTTGTCCCTCTCTCATTCTCTCTCCAACTCCCTATATCTCTTGCTATTAGCTGTCACTCTTGTCTCTCTCTCACATTATTTCTCCATCATTCTCTCTCACTCTTACTATGTCTCTCTCTCACTCTGTCTGTGAAATTTTATCCTTTTCTATATATCTTTTTCAATATATCACCTTCTCTATCTCTTTCTTACGCTCCCTTTCCCCCTCTCCCTCTCTCTCTTCCTATCTCACCCTAATTATCTCTTTGTCTCTTGCTCGCTCCATTTCTACTTCCTCCCCCCTTGGCCCCTGTCTCCTTCTCTCTCTCACCATTCTCTCACCTTCTCCCCCTTTCTCTTTATATTTCCCTCTCTCATTACCTCCAAGTATTTCTCTTTCTCACTTTCAAAATGTCCCTTTCACATACTCTCTGACGTTATATCGTCCTAACTCTCTTTGTAAAACTCTTCACCTCTCCCCCTCTCTAATTCTACCACTCACATTTTCTTACTTCCTCTCTCATTCTCTCTCTTTTTATATCTCTCTCCCCCTCTATCTATATCTCTCTACCTCATTCTCTCCTTTTCTATCTCTCTCTCCCGATGTCTCTCTCACATTCTCTATCCTTGTCTCACTTTCACTACCTCTCTTCCCCCTTCCCTCTCCCACTTGCACTATGTCTATCTCTCCATATCCCTCTCTCTCTCTCTCTCTCTCTCAATATTCCCAACTCTCTCTCAATAAACCTCCCCCCTTCT
This sequence comes from Pinus taeda, assembly GCA_000404065.3. Taxonomy (NCBI): domain Eukaryota; kingdom Viridiplantae; phylum Streptophyta; class Pinopsida; order Pinales; family Pinaceae; genus Pinus; species Pinus taeda. The sequence continues at coordinate 9,773 of APFE030211444.1, forward strand.
CTCTCTCCCCCTCTCCCTCTCTTTTTGTTTCCCTCTTTCTCTCTCCCTTTATCTATGTCTCTTTCACACCTTCCCTCTTTCCATTTATTCCTATATCTCTCTCCCCTTCTCCCTTTTTATGTCTCATCCTCTTACTCATTCTCTCTCCCCCTTGACTTTCCCTGCCTTAACATCTATCTCAGTTTCTGACACTTTCTCTCTTTGAGCCGCTCTCTCTCGAATTCCCCGCTCTCGATATGTCTCTCTCCCTCTTATTGCTTCCTCCCTCCCTCACATAATCCTAAGCCTAAAACACAAACCTTATATCGAATTTATAAACTTGACTTGACTTAACATTACTTAGCATTAAGTGAAACTTACTCTTTTAATAAATATATATGGTCATAATATACAATTTAATAGACATTATAAACTTGAAATCTATTTTACAATATCAATAAAAGAATCAAACCCCATAATTCTATTTAAAGAGTAATTTAAAAAAATAAAAAATAAAGATATTCATTCTAGCAATTTTTATTAAAAAAATACATTATAATATGAGTACTTTTAATAAAATAATAACTATACAATATTTAAATGCATGTCAAATAAATATACATTTCCATACATAAAAAGAGTAGGATTCACAAAAAAAAATAACATCTCACATAAATAAGAAATAAATAAATTAATACTGACTTACAACAAAAAATATGTATTTGATCATAAACACAATCAAATGCTATCATAAACACAATTGAATGTGCTTGCATGTTAAACAAAACAAAACTGAAACTGATAATGGAAGAAGTATTTAATGAATGTTGTAACAAGGCACAAATAGATACTCCATTTGTAAAAACAATTTAATAAAGACTAATTCAGGTACTCACCCGATCTCATTTGGTCTAGTTTGGTTTGGTTTGAGACAGAAGGTCAAACTTGCCTAATGACACAATATAATAAGAAATTGAAGGCATCTACCACCATAGAGCCATCTTTAAGCACAAATTTAACATGAGTTGACACAGGTCAAATTTTGTGTGCAAACTTCTCTATAGCGTAAAATACAATGTGTTTGCTTAGTGTTTAAATTGTATTTTTGAATGATAAATAGAGTATACATATAGGAACAAATAATTTTTTTTATATATACATCAGATGTATATCTAGACATTTCGTCAAGCAAATTAAAGTAGTTTTTATTATTAAAT
>APFE030211446.1:6265-33247 GCA_000404065.3 Pinus taeda
CTTGTAGGCCACTTCTCCAATGCGCTGAAGTATTCGATACGGTCCGTAGAATTTTGGAGATAGTTTCTAACAACCCTTGTCTTTGAGTGATGTTTACTTATATGGTTGCAGCCTCAAAAATACCTTATCCCCTTCTTGAAATTGAAGTTCTGAGTGTTGTTGATCTACCTGTTTCTTCATGCGGTTTTGAGCTTGATGAAGATTCTCTCTAAATGGGCTAGCATGGTTGTGCGGTTCTGTAGGAGTTGATCCACTACTTGTACCTTTGAGCACGCCTTGATATAAGAAATAGGGGAGGAGGGAGTTGACCATAAACTGCTTCATATGGAGTCAGTTTGGTGGTGGCATGATAGTTGGTGTTATACCACCATTCAGCTAGAGGTAACCACTGTACCCAAAGATGTTGCTTTTCTAAAGTGAAACACCTAAGGTAGGTTTCCAGACATTTGTTGACTGCTTCAGTTTGACCATCCGTTTGTGGATGATAGGAAGTACTGAGTTTTAGTTGGGTACCTTGTATCCTGAAGAGTTCCTGCCAAAAATTACTGGTGAAGATCGGGTCACGATCAGACACAATAGAAGTGGGCATGCTATGCAATTTGAAGATTTGATCCATGAAAGCTTGAGCGACCAAAGTCGGTGTAAAAGGGTGGGGCAGGGTGCAAAAATGAGCATACTTAGAAAGTCGGTCCACAACCACCATGACGACTGACTTGTTTCCTGACTTTGGAAGACCTATAATGAAATCCATAGAAACCTCCGTCCATATTGATGTTGGGATGGGCAATGGTTGTAATGTGTCTGGTGCTTTGATTGTCTCCCCTTTGTGGCGTTGACAGACATCACATTCCGCTACAAAAGTAAGGATGTCCTTTTTCATGCCTGTCCAAGAAAATGATCTTCTAGTGCGAGCATACATCTTCTGAAAGCCTGAATGTCCTGCAGTGGGGGATGAGTGCAATTCCGCCAAAATGCGGCTTTTGAGGGTGGATGTTGGTGATATTACGACTCTGTCCTTGTAGCAAAGAATCTCATCCTGCCACGAGTAGCCCTGGTGGAATTTGGATCTGCCTGCAATTGAGTAATGAGTTGGGAGAGCCAGGGATGTGAAAACCATTCCCTGCGAGCCTCTTCAATCCATTCTGGAATGGGAAGGGAAATTGCAAGCAGGGTACTTTCCTCCTCAAATTGGCAAGATAATGCATCTGCTACAATATTTTCGCGCCCTTTCTTGTAAATGATCTCATAATCATATCCCAACATTTTGGCGAGCCATTTATTTTGTTGTGGGGAGGATAGGCGTTGCTCCAAAAAATATTTAAGACTGTAATGGTTTGTGCGGATTTGGAAACGTCGCCCCAATAAGTAAGGTCGCCAAGTATCTACTACATGTAAGATGGCCATCATTTCCTTCTCATAGGTAGATGTCCCATATTCTTCCCACTTAGTTGTTGGCTTGTGAAGGCCAATGGTCGACATTCCTGCATTAAGACTGCCCCAATACCCGTACCCGAAGCATCACATTCAACGACAAAAGATTTGGTGAAGTCGGGTAGTGCTAAGACTGGAGTGGAACACATGGCATTTTTGAGAGGTGTAAATGCCTGTTGTGCTTCATCATTCCAGAAGAATGAATTTTTCTTGAGTTGAGTGAGGGGCTTCGCAATGCGACCATAATTGCGGACAAATTTGAGATAGTAGTCTGTGAGACCCAAAAATCCTCTCAGGCTCTTCAAGGTCTTAGGTTGAGACCAATCTTGCATTGCCTGGATCTTTTTGGGGTCCACCTTGACACCTTCACGCCCCACAATGTGGCCCAAATACTCAACTTCTTCCATGCCAAAAGAACACTTGGACATCTTAACAAATAATTTATGCTTGCGGAGCAGTTGCAAGAGTAGATCTACATGCTAAAGATGTGCAGCCCAAGTGCAACTGTAGATGAGGATGTCATCGAAGAAAACAAGGGCAAATTTCCTAAGATATGGTTTGAGAAGGTGGTTCATAAGCCTCTGAAAAGTAGATGGGGCATTACAAAGACCGAATGGCATGACCAGGAACTCATAATGGCCTTCATGAGTTCTTAAAGCAGTCTTTGGAATGTCGACTTCCTTCATGCGAATTTGGTGGTACCCTGATCGAAGATCCAGCTTAGTGAAGAATTGAGCCCCATTGAGTTCATCCAGCAAATCATCAGCAACCGAGATGGGAAATTTATCTTTGACTGTCAACTTAATGAGGGCCCTGAAGTCTGGACACATACACCATTCCCCATCTTTCTTGAGCGCCATGACCACCAGTGATGAATAAGGACTAATGCTGGGACGAATGACGCCTACTTCCAAAAGTTCCTTGACTATTTTTTCTATTTCATTCTTTTGGGTGAACGGATATCTGTATGGGCACACATTTGGTGGTTGGGCCCCTGGGACCAAGGTGGTGCTATGATCATGTTCCCCTCTCGAGGGTGGAAGCTCATGAGGCTTGTCAAAGACTGGCAGATGGTTATTTAAAATTTGTTGCATCTCAGGATGAATCGGCAGAGAATTGGGTTCGATGGCCTGGATGGCATTAAATTGAGTTATAACTCCATGATGGCCCTTTTTAACAATTTTTCCATCCTATGTGAGCTGATGATAGAGGGAGCTCCCGCTTGGAGTCCGCGGAGGGTATGTGTGGAGTTGTTCTGCTTAAAGCTCATATATAACTCCTGGAAATCCATTGTGATGGGCCCAAGAGTGCGAAGCCATTCAGCACCGAGGACAATGTCGCACCCTCCCATGTGTATGGCAAACATGTGGTCTTCAACTGATATTCCCCCATTTGAAGTTTGACATTTTCACAACAGCCTCCACATTTCATTGTTCCCCCATCCGCAATTTGAATTTGGAAATTAGAAACTGCTCGTACAAAACAATGCACTGCTTCCGCGACTCTTTGATGGATAAAATTATGTGTACTTCCACTATCAATCAAGACTACTACTAGGCGATGCTTAATAAAACCTCTGATTTTGAGAGTTTGAGGTGAAGAAATCCCTGCCAAAGCATGCAGCGAAATAACTGGTTCGTCAGGGACATTGTCCTTCTGGTTGTCCTCTTCTGCCTCCTTAGGTTCCTCAAGTGGTGGTGCTTCCTCCGATGAGCTGTAATCAGTGGCATCAATTTGAAAGAATTTGGGCTCCTTGCATTTATGACCTGGGGAGTATTTTTCATCACAGTAGTAACATAATCCCTGCTTTCTTCTTTCTGCCATTTCTGCAGGTGACACCTTTTGAACCTTAAGTGTTTGAGTCGTGCTGTGAGCCTGTGGGGGGCGACCCTTGGCTGTGAAATTTGGGCGAGTGGACTGAGCCGCTAACACGCGTTCCACATTACGAGCTACCTTGCAAGCCTCTGACCATGTGGGAGGGTGGTGTAGTCAGACATGGGCTTGTATGGCCTCTTTAAGACCGCTGATAAAACATTCTGTGTAGAACGTATCTTGGAGACCCCTAGTGCGGAAAGCTAAGGCTTCAAAGGCTATAATATATTCATCCACTGTGCCAGTCTGTCAGAGCTTAGTGAGACGACCCAAAAAAGCAAAGTCATGGTCAAAGCGCTCTATAAGAGCTTTTTTGAAGGCGTCCCAAGTCAAAAAACTTCCATTGCAACGTTGATGCCATTGCCACCATTGCCATCTTTCATTGTCCAAGTACATGCTCCCCACCATACGTTGAGTCTCATTATCTAAGATGTAATTCAGATTGAAATACTGCTCCATTTGTGCTACCCATGCTATCGGGTGAGAACCATCAAATTTATGCATATCCAGCTTGGGAGGTCACAGACGGGATTGTTGGTGGGTGCCCCAGAGGTGAAGAGAGTGGCTAGATTCACCTTCACTGTGTTCATTGCCAATATACGCCTCCGCGCGGGCTTCCGCCTTGCCCTTAGAGAGTTCGTTAGTTAGTGACGTCAGCTGATCTTGGAGGTCTTTCAAGGATTGTTCAAGTTTGTCGATCTTCTCATTGGCCATAGCTTGAGCTCTAGTTTCTACCATGCACCGATTCGATGTACTTGAAATTTGGGACCGCTCGAATTTTTTTTTTGGCACTAACAATTGAATGGTACCACCTTGCTCAGCTCGTCGTCCTGATTCTTATGGGCTAGATCACCAATAACCGCCCCGGGGGGTCTTAGACTTTTTCTTTTTTTTTGCTAAAAATTCCTAACGGAGTTTTACTCCTTGCTTAGGAATACTGCAGTAGCCGAATCCCCAAAATGTCAATGCTCCCAAAAGTCCTGCGAAAATCACGCCTCGGTATAGGAACCTCACACAACTACTCAGATCTGGTGGATCTGAGAGATCTGAGTGGCTGATCGGATAGCTTTGAGCGGCGAAACAGATTGCTACTACGGATCTGATGGATCTAATAGATTTGAATGGTTGTTCTGTTAACTCGGAACTACGAGACTGATGTCTGCTGCTGCTGCAAACCCCACTTGCAAGATCTGATCTGGCAGAGATTATGCGTGATCCAGAGATAGAAAAGGGAACTATGGTCTCGAGGAGTGTCAGGTGCTACAGATCGCAATATACATAATGGTCTGACAATAGTACTTGGCCCAATGTTTCAGGGCTCTAACTAAGGAGGATCAACCGTACCCTTAGCCGTACAACTCGACTACCCTATCGTACGGGCAAGTAATCTCTCCGAGTGCTGTTCTCGGTGTACTGTAGCAGCAAGACGTCCGACGGTTTATCTATGGCGAGGTTGCAAAGGAGCTAGGGGGCTTCCGATATACCCAGAGGGTACTTGGAAGACATTTCGTGAGCGGTTTTGTCTAATGCGCTACTACTCGAAGGGGTACCCACAGGGGTTACAAGGGAGTCCAACAAGCGTAACCACCTCTTGTATTTCCTGCGTCCATGCCTCCCCAAATCTGCAAGTTTATGCGCTCAACGACAGATCCCGTGGTTTAAAGACGCCGGAACACGTCTCTAGCCAAAAAAAAAAAAATTGCTAAGAAATGGAGATCCCACCGGCATTGGAAAGTGCTCCGATACCACTTGTTATGCTCTTAACCTGCAAGACGATACCAGAATACCGAATATGCGAAGAAACATACCCAGAATATAGAATAATGAGAAACAACAGCAAGTATTTATTATTCAGAAAGCAATGTTCACTTGCCTCTTCGAGCGGGCAACCTCCAATAGAGCAGAGCTCGATTACAAAATAAGACACAATGTTCCTCGCAGGGAGTCTCTATCCTTTATATATGACTCATACATGCAATACCATGGAGCAATACCATGGTTCTTATTAATACCATCTATCCAATACCATGGCCCATTTGCAACTAACTGTGGTCTCGTCATTAAATGCGGGTTAACCACTTACAATTATTAATATGGGCTTTATTGACTCTTTACTTAACTATAACTATGACTCGATCCTACTACATAAATAAGGGGGTTAGGGTGGGACCCTAACATTCCAACTACATCATGTAATCATCGCAAGAATCTTGTCATCAAATCATATCCAATCTCAAGTGTCTCGTCATCAAATGTCATCTCCGCTCATTTCTTGCTTATTCCTGCTTATATCTTGATTGTCCTTGCTCATATGTTGAACATTCTCGATTCTAAAAGAAGAGGAATTTGACATCGAAGGGGAGCCTAAGCTACCACCCTCTATCCATCGAGGAGTCACAGCTACCACTCGGAATCACTGCCAGTGGGGAGCCCAATGCTACCACCCGAGAAACATCAGAGAGTTGATCATCAGGGAGCACATCTCAACTTGGAACCACATTGGGGAGCTTAGTCTCAACCCAATATCTCATGGGAGAGCAAAATATCTCCAACCCCATATCGAGCAATAGGTGATATAGGGGAGCACATCTCAACCCTTCTTATTGCCCACTGATCATCCCAACAATGACCCTCAAGAGTCATGTGATAGAACACATGCATCATAATCCGAACTTTGGCGAAATACTTGACTTACCAAAGGTAAGGATCACACACCCCCAAGCCTCCTCAACCCATTGGCTAGACGAAGAGGGACAATCCCAACAAGCCCAGCTCGTGGGTATGATGCTAACTCGGGTATATTCTGCATAGACCAAGATAGGGGAGATACCCGACTTGTCAAAACGGACAAGGATGACACACACCCTATGGGTGACAATAGGGGACATACCCGACCTATTGTAAGAGTAGGGATCATGCACACCTATTGTCTAGAGTTCCCTCAACCCTAGGAGCCCTCCATCTCAATTCCTCACCCTAGGAGCTCATACGAGGGGGGAAGAGTTGGCTGAGTGTTCTCGATCAGTCCCGCTCTTTGTAGATCAGAAACATATCATCGTGCTCATATTTGGTAATCATCATGTCTCAATAGCAGCAGTACCCTGTTCATGCAAGTCATTAAATCAAATATCATATTAGAACAAAAATATATGTAACAAAAAGGATACCATATTCATCATCCCTCTTATGGAGGCAACAACCACAAGCCTAAGCTTGTATCATACAACAGCACCGGCTGAAGATATCTCGGGAATCTTTGCCAATCGGATCCCAGTTATTATTGTCGCAATGTATCCCAGTCATATCCAAAACCTACTCAAACAACTCTCCAGAGAGCTTCTTCAACTTGACTCATAGCTAGCCATGCCAGTCATCATCATACTCAACCTCAGTCATGCTTGCTGCTATGGACTTTTCATCAAAATATCCTGGCAGATCTCATACTAAAGCAACACCCAAACGTGCTTATGTCATTTCCTGATCAGCATCACTACATCCATGCAGTCACATATTATAGAATATCTCAGACCAAAAACTTGATTGTACCATGCAAATATCTCGAAGTGTGCTTAATAGTAACTCAATGTGTATGAGGCGGCTCAATCATGAATTCACTCAGGTTCTATGCAAAACATATATAGATATATATATGTGTGTGTGTGTGTGTGTACGTACTACGGACGGGTGTCCACATGAAACATCAATGCTTCAATCAACATTTGGTTGCCAAGTCAGGTTCAACAATATCTCTTCATAACTTCTTGAAATTCAATCGAAGTGTCCAAGGATTCACATTTTCACTTTCTTTAATAGCTTTACTATATAGATTTTCTTTTCCCAACTTCAAAATGTAATTCATTATGCCATGATTCTTTATTTCGAACTTCAAAGGCCATCTCCATCTTACTTTGATCATCAAAGGTTGATTCCCTATCAAGAATAGACCATCAATATATAAAACCAAAATCAAAGTCATACCTTGGACCTCTTTTGAAGTAGAGGTTTGGTTTGGCACATCTTCCTGGCTTCACCAAGTAACTGTCAATGCGAACATACTAGGCTTGAGGAGCTTGATTCATATAATGCTTTTCTGCAAACATAACACTTGACCAAACCAATATGCTCAGCCTTACATAAATCAATATTGTGCAATCAAATCAACTAAGTCAGCGTATCAAAGTTTAGATGCCAGATCGAAACTAATACCAAAATCATCAATATCACTGGAACAGCTTCTTTGGACCAGGGAACGGTAGAGCTCACATCCAAATATCAAGTTATGACTTCATCTATTTCCATGCCAACAAATTGTCATTTACCAAGCAATATCAAACCAAACTTCATCAAGTCATCCTCATGATCATAATATAAATCATTTTTGTCACTAGATGCAAATGCATACACCAAGGATAAGTCATGCAAGTTCCATCTATTCATTGTGAGATTACTTCATACTAAATCACAATGGTTTATACTTCAACCATTGTGCCAAGGACAATCAGGCCAATACCAAACCATTATTGAATACCAATATTAGTCACTGAAAGTTATTATGCTCACATATCAAATATCAAGTCAAAAGCCTAATTTGTTATCACAATGAGTTCAATCAATCCATAACCCAAAAACATATGAAGCATCATGTCAATGTTCTAAAGCATATGTATGAACTATCAAGCATCATGTCATTGCTCATCTATACTAATCAACCAAATCTTGTCAAATCCTTGCAACACTTATAAAATATACTAGCATCACTGATCAAATCAAAGTAACATACTACTATGCATATTCCGGTAACTTGCAAACACAAGTTTAGTCAACACATTCACATTCTCTCTAGTAAGTCAATTATTCAAACTTCCCTATTCGGAACTTTCAGATGTCTGCTCCATATCTATATGAATGTCATACTCCAGGTGCACTTCTGATTTCGTGCATGAGGCTTCAGATTTTGTGACCTACAGACATAACCGCACCCATAGGCTTTCTTTTGTGCGATTGAGAAGCTACAACCGCACACTCAAGCTCGCTTCCATGTGGTTGAGGCTTCGAGTAAGGAAAAACTCTCTCTTCTTAGACCAAAACTTGTTGCAAACCAACAATATTAGATATTTGTTTATTTATGTCCAGAAAACACACTTCAACAATAAAGAATCTCCTATACATCTAATGCATATGACAATAGGAGAAGGCATCTCATAAATAGATTCTTCCTCTAAAAGGGAAGTCACTTCAGTCATCATCATTCAAGATATTAACCTGTCTATCAAAATACTTGCCATGCATCAGCAGAACTGTTAGATCATAAAATCTAGCTATATCGGGTTCTAAAACGTATATCCATCATATTCATAACATGTCAACATTAGCGACTTCATTATCATATATGAACTTGACATCAAACTTTTATCAAGAGTTAGAGTCTTGTGATTAGGGCAACAAACGAGTGATTCATCATATTTCAAAGATCATGAACACAATATCACTTACATAGCTTAGTCCATCAAGTAATGTCATCCAGATTTTACCATATGACATAATTACTAAGTTTATCAAAACCTAACCAAGGATAACAAGAAGATCTTGTATATCAATCTTATTGTCATACTTTCATCATTAAGGTTACCATGTTTATCATAAACATTATCAATTCTATCAAGTTACCATCTATTACAATCAAGGTACTAGCCTTCTTTATGGGATCAAGATATCCAAAATGATAGATGTTAGCCAAACATAAAGTATACCAATATATTAAAGATCAATATTAAGTAGCTTCATAGAATCAAGAAGTTCATCATATCTAAAAGGTAAGATACATGTTCACTACCAAGTACACCATCCCATCATGAGTACCATGAATCAAACTTACATATGCATGATCCATTTGTGAAGGTGACATTCCCATCATACCTTAGGGCTTACCTTGCCATCCTATATTGCAACTATGACATTGAAATAAAGCACCATATACACCTTGAGTGTTCAAATACTTGTGCACCTTCTTATTTTACATAGGCAATAGTAGCATTTTGTCACCTTTTCATCAAGTGCCTCTCTACCTTTTCCAATGCTAATTCTTCTCTTCCTGCACTAGCCATGATCCTCAAGAAGGATCCACTTATCACAACTCATTAGGAGGTTAGAAGCATTTGAATACTCAAATATACATGCAGAAAGTATAAGTAATAATCAAAATAATAATCAGATCAATAAGTCTAAACAAAAGTAAAGACATAAAGGAGCACCATAAATCAAAAAGTACTTATCTTCAATGAGAGGTGATCATCTCCCTCTTGAACCAGCCTTCAAAAGCCATCACTGTCCATTGTCCATATGACAATGTTGCCTTCAATATTTCAAACAACTTTATCAGCAACTAGGCCTAATAGAGACTATCCCATCTAGGTCTTCATCAAATCTGTCACAAGTGCTTATACATATTCACATCAGTCATGCTAGGGTTCCTAAATTACATATCTCAAATCTTTTCAATAAACCAGGGTAATATCCATCAAACCCTAATTACCAAATTGCATAGAATTTCTTTCAAACCCTATTATTCCTTAGGTCTCCTCCATTTTCTCTTGCATCCATCAAGGGTGTCTTCATAGGGGTGATCTTCAATGACTTTTCTTCAACCCAACTTTGAAACCATGTTAATTTTTCTTAGGGCTATATTGTTCTTTTCTTCGATAATTGCATTTTATTATTTCCATATTAAATTCACCCCATTGCATCATAACATTATTCAAATTTACATCATTATTCAGCAACATATGCAACTATATAGAAAGAACAATATCATCATCAATGCAGCGGAACATAAAGGAACAATAGAAGAAAAGCATTCACACATAGAGACACTAGGATTGGTCGGAGAACAAGGCAAAACCCACTATGGGGAAAACCCTTTCAAATTCTTCTTCTTATTAGATTGTCATCGAATGATTCAGCAAGATAGAGTACAATGATCCATATCAGCATCCATAAACCTATCTAGCAAAATCAACTAAACAATATCCATGAGATGAACCAAACAATGCCAATAATCAAAACCCTGAATCAGAAGCCTGTAATCAAATGTCACTGTTTGTAGTCAACTATTGAACTCTGCGGTCAACAATTGAAATTTGTGGTCAACTGAAAAATTCAACCTTTAGTTCCAGTCGCAGGGAAGATGTGTCATGCATGCGGCTAAAAGGCTTCGGTGAAGATTTCTCCATGACATGCCTGCGAATGAGACCCGAAACTCTAAAAACAGAGATGCGAGCTTCAGACCTTGCAATTTCGAACCTGTGCCAACCAATCTCTACAAGCTTGCCTCAGACTTGTGCGAGCCAAACCAAAGAAGAGAATAGAAGAATGCTCCATGATGATATCCAAATGAGGTTGAGGTCACTCGTATTTATAACTTTCCAAGGTTGTCCAATTTGCTTTAGGGTCAGCCTGATCAAATGTGCACATGTGGGCTTTAATTCAAAAATACACTTTCCCTTATCCAAATTGAGCGTTTCAATGGTCAAAATTGGTCCTCTCAAAAAGGGGAATCTCATCCCATGGTTGGAATTTGTCACTAAGATGCCAAATTAACACTCCATTGGGTAGAATTTGGATCACATAAAAGATCTTCTGAGGCATAATTTCGGGCTTATCTAAGGAAGTACATGAGGACAAATTTGAGGCATAGCTAGAAGGGTGAATCTGAAGCAGACCGAAATTACAGGAGGTTGAGATTTCAAGAGGCCGAATTTGTCTTTGTTTGACCAAATTTGACCTGGGTTTGGTTACTTGTCAGTTTGACTTTGTGTTTGACTAGGAAATCTGATTGTATATCTTGTTGAAATGGACAAATTCTCTAAGAAAAGGTTGTTGCGATTTTTCTCCTAGTTTACGGTTTTTCCAGGGTAATTTTTGTGTCTCCTATGTTTCGTTCTCTTCATGTTTCTCCTATTATTATTGTTTAATGTTGAAGATTTCCTACTTAATGATGAAGTGACACAAGATAAATAATTGATATCATTGGAAGTAATTATCAATCTAGGAAATCCTGAATAATCAACACACAAACTTCTTGAGTTTGCAAACAAACCTTTTTTGTGATGTTGAACAAATCCTTCTATTTGTTCCATGCATATCTCCTCATCCAAATCTCCATGTAAACATGTTGTTTTAATATCTAACTACTCTAACTCTAAATAAGTAAAGCCAATACAATATGAACGAAAACAAGTTGAACAACTGGTGAAAAGATCTCATGGAAATCAATACCCTCCATCTGATAATATTGGCTTTCTACCAGTCTAGCTTTATATCTTTCAACTTTAGCATCAGTGCCTTCAATTTGTAGACCCACTTACACCCAACGACTTTTTTATCTTTTGGAAGTTCTACCAAGTCCCAAGTTTTGTCTCTCCAAGACATTTATCTCTTCTTTCATTGACATTTTTCATTTAGCATTATCGATATCATCTATTGCTTCCTGATAATAAGAAAGTTCCCCATCATAAGTAATCAAAGAAATAGATGAAACAATATACCTTTTAGGAGGAATTCTGTCTTGTGTAGATCTTCTCAGTGTTGATTGTGGAATTTCCACAATTTCCTAAATATCTTTAGCATCAAAAGCTTCTTTTTGCTTCCTAGTATATGTAGATGGTTGAGTCTCCAACTGAATTTCTTGATTTAGTGGCACTTATTCCTGTTTCAAATCAACTTTTACAATATCTGATTTAGTGAGGGGGGATTCATCAAATACTACATCTCTGGTAATGATGATATTGTGGGCAGTAGGATCTCACAATTAACTACATCATCATAACCAACAAAGACATATTTCTTCGGTCTAGGGTCTAACTTAAAACATTGGTTTTTAGGAGTAAGAGCATAAACTTCACAACCAACCAAAAATCTTTAAATTTGAGTAATCATAAGAATAACCTGTCCATACCTCTTCAAAAAATTTACAATTTGTTGCAACTAATGGTGATCAATTTACAAGATAGCAAACAATAGTGATTTCTTTTGTCCACAACTCTTGTTGCAAATTGGCATCACTGAGCATACTCCTTGCACTTTCTAGAGGAGTCCCATTCATGCATTCTGCCATGATAATTTGTTGGGATGTGTATACAATGGTTTTATGCCTTTCGATCCCATCTTATTTGAAATATTTTTTGAATTTTAAAGATGTGAACTCGCCTCCATTATTTGTTCTTAAACATTTGATTGCCCATCTTGTTCTCTTTTCTACCATAACTCCAAATTATTTAAATGTATTAAACACATTATCTTTTCTTTTTACAATTTGTTGCAACTAATGGTGATCAATTTACAAGAGAGCAAACAATAGTGATTTCTTTTGTCCACAACTCTTGTTGCAAATTGACATCACTAAGCATACTCCTTACGCTTTCTAGAGGATTCCCATTCATGCATTCCACCATGATATTTTGTTGGGACGTGTACACAATGGTTTTCTTCTTTGAAATATTTTTTGAATTTTAAAGATGTGAACTCGCCTCCGTTATTTGTTCTTAAAAAATTGATTGCCCTGCCTGTTCTCTTTTCTACCATAACTACAAATTATTTAAATGTATTAAACACATTATCTTTTCTTTTTAAGATATAGATCCACACCTTTCTAGAGAAATCATCTATAAATGTTACAAAAATTGTTGATTTGGGGCAGCATCGGATGTGCTCTAAGCCTCAAATTTTGCAGGGAGGCTTGGGCACAGGCATTCCAAAGAACCCAGAAATCTTTTTGGGAAATTCCACCCAGAAGTGATTTTTATTGAAATAGTTAATACTTTTAATGGGGTAAATATTAATGGTTATTAATCTAATCAGAGGTGAAACTTCTAGAAAAAGCCATGGATCAAGTCAAAACGATATGAGCCTTTGATTATGTTTTAATCTAGTCCATTGGTTGTCCAACAGGAAGATATAAGAAGGGACTTGATGGTCATTTGGAAAAAACACAGAGAGATAGAGAGAAATCGATTTTCTGAAGTGAAAAGTTCTCAGGAGGAAAAATCGATTGAAGGAATCCCTTGCAGTTGAGGGGCAAGGATAGCAGCTTCCGAAGAGAGAGATTCTCAGTCGAAGATACATCAGCAGAGAGGGGAATTAAGTGATCCAGAGGCCTTGACGCAGAGGTTGACGCAGGGCCTGAAGGGCCACATAGAAGTGACGCAAAGGCAGAGAGAGAAAGTCGAAAATCAGAGCAGAGGGTCAGTTTCAATAGCCAGAAGTCGAGGTGTGAGACCGAGAGGCTAAGCGCAGTGACTCTGGGCTTCTGATCGAATTCCCAGCTAGGTGACACAGTGCCTGAAAGGGTTGACGCTGGGACAGTGTAGAGGCAGCGCAGAGCTAGCACAGTGTTTTTCAGGGACACCTCATCCAGCAGTCAAAACAACCGGGACTTTTCTCAGTGATTGTGTGAGGTAAACTCACAAAGCTTCTGCCAGTATTTCTCTCTGTAACTGAATAACCCTGCGAGGTATTCAGTGATGTATTCAGATTTTTCTATTGCATAATAATAAAACCCTCAAAGTTGCTACACTAGTTTTCTCGCATTAGGTTTTTCCGAGGACTATTTGTCCAAAAATAATTGTGTCCTATGTGTTGTAGTTTTCTTTCTTGCTCAGCATTTTGTTTCCGCATATATATAAATTAAGTGAAGGCTGCAGATGTATTTACTTCGAAATTTACCGTAGAAGATAGTAAATAACTTGCATGATTTAATCAAGTAGGAGATGTAACATCAGCTTGTTCTAGTAGGGATTCCAGTGTAGGAATTTTCACAAAAATATGGAGATCCTCCACAAGAAACTGTAGGGGACATCCCCCAAACATCTGAATAGATATAATCTAGAACACCTTTACTAATATGACTTCTTACTTTAAACTTTTGTCTACTCTAGTTTCCAAAATACCATATTTGCAAAATTTCAAATTCAAAGATTTTAAAGTTGGAAGTAATTTACGATCTATCAATACTTGTAGCGCTTTCTTGCTCATATGACCTAATTGTTGATGCCATAAATGAGTAGATTCATTCGCCTCCTTAGATACCATTGTTGTTTCATTGATTTGAGTACTCCTTCCTAGCTTGTAAAGGTTTCTAGTGTTTGTAGCCTTCGTAAAGACCAAAGCACCCTTGGACACCTTCAGAGCTCCACTTTGACTTGTCCATTTGTAACCTCTAGAATCCAAAATTTCCAAAGAAATTGAAAACTTCTTCAGTTCATGCACATGTCTAACCTTTGTCAATGTCCTTATAATAACATCATAAATTTTAATATTAAAGCTTCCAACCTCAACATTCTTACATGAAACATTATTTCCCATAAGAATGATACTGCCACCAATAGCTTGATAAGAAGAAAACCAATTTCATGTCGACATGTGATGAGAAGCACTAGAATCTAACAACCATTCTTCATAGTATTATGAAACATTACGAATACATAAGACTTCATCAAACATACTTGAACTTGATTCAACCGGATTAGATTCCTTTTTGGAGTATTCCTTATATTCTTGCCTCTTCGAACAATCTTCTTGAGATGCACTTGATTTAACACTGTACCAACATTTGAGTTTACCCTTTTTTCCCATTGACTTTGATATTGATGTACTTCTCGACTTCTCCCCTTTTCTCTAGACCAACATCTAGCCACCATTGCTTTTGGTGTGGAGGTTTCAATTCTAGATTTCCTTTGCATCTCCTAAAACAACAATTCTCCCACAACATAACCATAGTCAAGAGTATTAGTTGTACAAAAGCTAATGGAAGTGAATAAGTGATCCCAAGATTCAGGTAATGAACACAACAATATAACTACCTTATCTTCCTCATCGATATTTACAACCATACTAGCTAATTGGCATATAAGAGTATTAAATACATTTAAATAATCAACAATTTTGATGCCTTCTTTAATATGTACATTGTACAGTTGCCTTTTCAAGTCAATTGGGCTTGTTAAAAGATTTTGTCATATAAAGTCTCTCCATTCAGCACCATAAGCCTGTTGTTGTTCTTTCTCCAATAATCTTAAACAGAACATCATCTACAAGGCATAACAAAATGGTGCTAAGAGCTCTTGCATCCACATCTTCCCATTCCTCATTAGTGATACTCGTAGGTTCTTTGTCTTACCATCTAATGCCTTGCAATCCTTGCTGCACTAACAAATCTTGCATCTTGAGCTTCCATAATTTGAACTTAATTTTACCATTAAACTTCTCCACCTTGAACTTGGCACTCATCATCTTCGCCATTAATTCTCTACACGCAAGTTCCTTTCAAATTGAATTTATTTTTTAATGTTAATTTGGAAAAGAAAAAGAAAAAAAATACGTGTACCTTCACTAAAAAACAGGTGTTTGTGGCCTCCACTAGATTGACATGGCCTCAAAAATAAATTACAACCCTTTCACCAAATCACCAAACTCCATGGCCACCACCAAGTCAAGCAAAATTGCCAAATCAAATAGAAAGGGCTCCTCAACGGTTTTTACTTCTACACAACCTTGACTTTCTACGCAGACTTGAATCCTCTACGCTGTGGAAAAAACCCTTCAACCTTGAGCTATGCGCCGATGGTGCACAACTTTGACCTTCTCGACATGGGTTGACAGCTTGGTGACTTTGCAGCCTTCACCAATGGGTTGGACTCCTCCTTCGCACCCTTGTATAGCCAATGGTTGGGGTACAAACCTCCTTTGCCACTCCTCGCTCAAGCACGATGTTAGTTTTTGGTAGCATCAGACACGAGTTTTGGTCTTGATTTGTGTTGGAGGCTAAAGAACACGAGATCTCCAAAATCCAGAAAAGGTTTCGGGAGGAAACACCTAGAGACCACTCAATTTAGTTAATTGAACAATAATTAAATATTTCCTAAGACTAACTTAGGAAATTTGATTAATTAACAATAATTAATTAAGATCGAGAAAGCTCTAGAGACTCACACGGATCGAGTCTGAGATGATCTTAGTCGTTGATAACGATTTAATCATGGTCGTTGGTGATCCAATGAGAGATTATAAGAGCAGGTTGATGGGTTGAGGAGAGAACACATCGAAGAACAAGAGGGAGAACGTATCCTTGGCAGATCGAGCTATCCAATGCAGTGATTCAACAAGGAAGTGAGCTCAAGCCAAAGCAACAGTGTCTGAGGGAGCAACAACAGAGTTCCGGTAGAGTTTTTGTGTAGCAAAGCCAACAGAAGAGAAGTCGCGGTATTTCCTCAATGAGGTTGCACAGAAGCTTCAAAGAGCCAATTCGATTTAGCTTCAGAGGAGATCGATTCAGGAGCTAGAGGCCGGGAAAATTTCCAGGAATCCAAGCAAGTCATTTCTAGAGGCAGAGTCAGGCATAATGATAGATTCTGAGCAAATACAAAGGCAGTGCGAGAAGACCCTGTGCAAGAATTGCGTAGAGGCTCACGCAAAGGCAGTTCAAGTAGCCAGATTAAGCCAGTTTCAAAGTTGGGATCAATTGTAGAGTGAGACAATTTGTCTCACAAGTATTTTGTTCAGATTATTTGCTAGAGGATTGTCAGTTTGGCATCCATATTATTGTACTTAGATCTTGCTATTGCATAATGAAAATAAACCCTTATCTATTGCACCGGTTTACCCTTCGGGGTTCTTCCAGGGACTGTTAGTCTAAAAATATTGGTGTCATTTTTATTTTGCGTGTGCTTCTATTTTCTAGGTTCCATCATTTTATTTAGCTTCTGCAGAATTTATTTGTGAAAAAATGCGGTGTGATTTATTTGGTATTAATCAGAAAATTAATAAACTACTAGCCAGTTAGAAGAATAAATTCTAGTTGTTGTGGTTTGAGGAAATTTCACATGGAACCGGAGAAAATTTGAACAAATCAGAGGCTCAGTAGCAAGAAGGAGAAATTTTGCAGCTTGAAAGGAAGTTCCGGGCAAAATTTCTTAGATATGCGCAGGCCACCAGGGAGTGTGAATTACAGAGGTAGAGGGTCCAACTTACAAATCCGGGCTGGAGGAAAATTTGATTAGCCTCAGAAGCAGAGATTTGTAGGCAGTGTGGTTGCCGAAAAGCAGTTCCGGAGAGTAGATCAGAGAATTCGTTGTACAGATCTAGCCATAATGATTTTGCAGCAGATTTCGCAGTAGCAGATCAGTGTCGGGTGGAAGAGAAAAAGCAAACAAAATTTTACTCAAGATGTCTTCAATAGATATCTCAGACTTCTCCAGTATGGCCATAGACAGATTCAACATTTAGGAGGCTACGGATTTGTCTTCCAAATTGGAAGATGAATTCGCTTAGATAGCTTGCCTCTCTAGCTCAAGTTCACAGGGTGTTTGGCATACAGACGTGGAGCATCAACTCACATGAAAAGAGTTCGAGAATACTTCTCCAACTACAAGGAGGAGAAAATGGACTTTATGATTCAAATGGGATACAAGAGTAAATGTACTCCAATTAGAGTAGGTACCATCGAGATTTAGAGGGAGTCTGGGGCAACTACCAGCGTTACAGATGTGTTGCATGTGTCAGGCCTTGGCATGAACCTTATTTCACTATCCTTGCTACAGGATAAGGGATATGATGTCCACTTTGTAGGGAAGAAGGTATTCATTAAACACTAGAACTAGAAGAAGTTAAGGCAAATTGGAGTTCGCAACAATAGATTGTACAAGTTGCAGCTCGATTCTCCAAAGGCACTAGTTAGCAGCAACAACAGTGATAGCAGTAACAGTGGGAGAAACCTGAATGAGTTATGGCATAGGAGAATGGGGCATTTACAACATGGAGCACTTAAGATGCTTAGGGAGACAGTGACAGGTGTTCCAGAATTAGGCACAGAACACGATGATTTGTGCAGGGGGTGGGTACTTGGGAAGTATGCTAATGCAGTGTTCCCAAAAAGTGATAGCAAGTCAGATAGTGTGTTGCAGCGTATGCACTTAGATATTTGTGGCCCTATGTCCACTAGATCTCTCAGAGGGTACGCGTACTTCGTTATTTTCATCGATGACTATTCCAGGAAAACCTAGATCTATTTCCTAAAGACAAAAGATGAAGTCTTCAATCGCTTCAAGGAGTTTAAGGCTCTAGTAAAGAATGCAACAGGGAAAAAGATCAAAGTACTTCACTCAAATAACAAAGGTGAATACACAAATAGCGATTTCATGAGTTTTTGTGTGAAGGAAGGCATCGAAAGAGTGGATAGATCCATATAATCCTCAGCAGAATGGAGTAGCGAAGCAAAAGAACAAATCTATAGTTGGGGCGGCAAAGGCCATGTTGTATGACCAGGACTTGCCCAAGTTCTTATGGACAGAGGCATGTAACACAACAGTGTATATACAGGACAGGGTTCTTCACAGGGCATTGGGGAAGATAACACCAGAAAAAGTCTTCTCAGGGAAGAAGCCAGAAGTAAGTCACTTCAAGATCATTGGCAGTGTAGCTTACTACCATATACCAGATGAGAAACACTAAATTGGATCAGAATGCAGAAAAGGGGTTCTTCGTTGGGTACAGCGAGACCTCCAAGGCATATAAGATCTACATTCCTAGTAGCAGGAAGATTATCGTGAGACAGGACGTGAAGTTTACAGAAGACAAAGCCTTCAAGAAGTCTTGCAAGATAAATAGGTGATCAGAGTGAGCCAGCAAAAGTTCCATTGGTCCAGCAGCCGAGGCAACCACAGCGACAGCAGTAGGGGCAACCATAGAGGTAGCCGCAAGGACAACAACAAGAACAGTCACAGGGATCTAGTACAGTTACCAGTACGAGCACAACCTCAAGTGCAGGAGATCCAGTGAGCTTGCAGCAGACAGAGCATCAAAGACGGGATGAGGAGTTGGTCGATCCTCCCAACACTAGTGGTTGAACCAACAAAGAAGTTCGGCAGGCATTAAGAGATGCAGAGGAGTTCATAGGAGTTCCTAGGATGAACAGGAGAGAACACAGACAGTTAGATAGGTACCAAGCATTGGTGGCACAAGTTGTTGAATCTTCCAGCTATCAAGAGGCCGCACAACATCAAGTGTGGGTAGATGCCATGGTGGAGGAGTATAGCTCTATCATGACGAATGATGTTTGGGAGGTAGTGTTGAGGCATGTGGACAAATCAATTGTGGGCTCTCGATTGACCTATAAGATCAAGTACGCTGCAGATGGCAGTGTTGAGAAGTACAAGGCTAGGTTCGTGACAAAGGTGTATGCGCAGAAGGAATAGATTATGAGGAAACCTTCACCCCAGTTGCTAGATACACCTCCATCCAGTCCATCATATCTCTAGCAGCACAGATGGGATGGCATATGCACCAAATGGACATCAAGACAACATTCTTGAATGGTGAGATAGAGGAGGTATACATCGAACAGCCAGAGGGCTTCAAGACACATGAGCGGGACACACGTGTGCAAGCTAAAGAGAGCTCTATACGGGCTCAAATAGACTATGAGGGCATGGTATGGTTGGATAGACAACTACTAGCAGAAGATGGGATTCATCAAGAGTGATGCAGATCCCAACCTTTACTATCTAATGGTAGAGGGTGAGCTACTCATCCTAGTGTTGTATGTGGATGACTTCTTTTTGACAGGGTCATCAGGGCTCATAGAAGACTGCTAGAGGAAACTGGCAACAAAGTTCGACATGAAGGATTTGGGACTAATGCATTACTTCCTAGGCCTGGAGCTATGACAGAAGGACGGGGAGATCTTCCTTGGTCAAGGGAGATATACTACAGAGATTCTGAAGAAGTTCAGGATGCATGACTATAGGCCTATGTCCACGCCTATGATTATGAACTAGAGGAAGATAGATGCATCGGAGGACGAGCAAGTGGACCCAACCTTGTATAGACAACTCATCGGTTCCCTCATGTATCTAGTCAACAGTAGGCCAGATCACGGTTGCGGGGGAGCGGCTCCCGCCCCTTTGAATTGCTCCCGCAGCGCGCTCCGAGCAGGAACAAATCGGGAGTGACCCAGGAGCGCGCTTCGAGCAAGAATGAATCAAGAACAACCCAAGACCGTGCTCCTGAAATATACTCCCATCACGCTCCCGCAAAAAAAATCACTCATTTTTTTCACAATCTTTTATCACAAAAATGTTCCAAACACAACTTTTTTCAAAGAAACAAGATTTTTTGAGTAGGGCAACCCAATATTCAAGCTTATGGCCCTAGTCTTGATATGCAATTCATGGTAATGTTAAATCCTTGAAGTAAAAGTGACATTCTCCTTTATCTTTCACTTTCATCATTTTACTTAAATTTTTAACATTACCATGAAATGACTCGGGATGTTTGAGAGTGATTCCAACCTCATTGGACTTCATATGGAGAAAGTAGAATTTTAGATCTCACTCAAAATCCAGCAGACTTATCAATTTTTCAGGATTTCAGAATTGGGGGGCTTGCAATGTTTCTGTTGGATTTTGTCATGTACTAGGGTATGGGACTCGTATTTAATCAAGAGCACCAAGCCCTGTATGTACCTTCATGTTAGTGACATTGGTTGTCGAACTCCTCTATCATGATCCTACTAAAAATGTACCCATCAATCAAACAAAATCTTGACTTGACATGCTACATGTTTTCTATCTTACGTTAATTGCTTAGAGGGTGATATTAATGACAAAGATCCCAAGATAGGCAATGATTTTGATGATATGTAGCTATTTGTTGTAGCATGATTTTTTGGATGCTAGAGGCCATATAGAGCCTATTTGTTGATGTATTTTCAGTTTAGAGATGGATTACACTCGATGTTATTTTGGTTATGTGCACCCTTACATGTTATATAAATGAGAACTTGTAACTTGTGGACGTGATTGATGAAGATTATAACTTCTAGATGATTGATATTATATGGTGTAATCCACGTTTTTATGCTTTTTACATATAATTCATCATTCTACATGCTTTTGTTGACATTGTTAAACTCACATGGAATGTAAACAGCTAATATAAATGATAAGTATTAGAGTGCATATATTGACATGATATACATTTATAGTACATGGTGTGACCCTTGGATTCATATTCCAAGTGGTCTCTTGGACTCCAATGGCTGTTCACATTCCACACCAACCCATAGAGGATTAGGTGTCCAACATTCCCCCCCCTTAATCCAAACGGGTATGTATGAGTCCAAGAAGAGAGTTGTAATACAAAATGTGCAAAAAAGCATGGCAGCACTAGGCTAAATGTGCTCTCTGAAATGTTGGTATAAGGGGGATGGTTTAAGGATGACCACCAACACTAGAATGCTTAGTGCGGTTCCCGGAACTCTTCCAAATCTGGAATGAAGCTAAGGTCTTATGCTAGAGGAAGTGCTCCTCATGTTTTGAAGAGGGAAACCTTCAACCTTGAAAGGGAGGTCTCAACCTGTGATGGTTTAAGGATGACCACCAACTCTGGAATGCTTAATGCAATTCCCGGAACTCCTCCAAAACTAGAAAGAAGCTTAAGTCTTCTACTAGAGGAAGTGTCCCCAATTATTTGATGGGATGTATCAACCCCGCATAGATGGTTTAAAGCTGGCCATCAACCAAAGGCATGCTCAGGGGCATCTTTGTCTCTAGCTACAACTTTGAAACTGGTATGGCAGAGTATGGCTCAGGCTCGCTTAATGTGGCTTTGAAGCTTGTAGATGACCATCACTTCCCCCCATGTCAGATACAAGGTGAGATGATGGAGAAAACTCAACTGCAAGATTGTTCAATACTCTAGAACAAGTTTTGACATATGACTGAAATATCTTCTTGACTATTGAAGCCCATTGCCAAAAAGCGATCCATCCAAGATGAATCTTTGTTCTGGTAGGAGGCTTGTTTTTTAAGTATCTATTTGAAGAATGATTGGTTTTATGACAGTGCTTACATGGATGAAGATCAAAACAGTAATCTTTCATATGGCCAACTCGGTCACAATGTTGGCATTTAACAATCTGTTGTGGCTGTTGTGGGAGAGGACCAGAATCTGAAACAGTTGAAGGTGAACTGTCATGAAGAAATCCAGCACTCTGAAACTGGATGGACTTTGAGTAATCTGGAATGTGAAAGGAAACCTCCTTATCATATCCAAGACTTGTTATGTGCTTGTTATGGACAAGCTCTTCCCAAGGTCTGATGATTGGCTTGGGAAGTGCAAGCTGAATTTTTGCATCTGTATGTAACTTTGTTGCTTCATTGGGCACTGGATCTGAATCAACTGTAACATTATTGACTTGTTGTTTATGGGAGTCTGTTTCAATGTTCGGAACAGAAACAAGTTCAGAATGATGACTCCAATGTTGTAATTCTTCCTATTGATGTTGAGATTCAAGTTGCAAAAAATCAATTTTGTCATGTGCATTTCGCAGATAGGTTTGAATATCAAAAAGAGTGTCCTTGCTAATTTTAATTGTGCTTTCAGTAGTAGACAGGATTAGAGTGCTTAATAACTCTAATAACCCATGAATCTTCACCATTATTCAAATAACTCAAATCGACAAATGGAGAGATGTCAGTTTCTCAAAGGTGCATATGCTCCGCACAATTCTCTATGTTGTGATGGCCTAATGTTGAGTGATGCAATGTTAACCGAAACTAGCTTAGGATAGTCAAAACATAAACTTCGTCTGATTCTTTTAAAGTTACCTTTTTAATGTTGAAATAAGCATCCCTCTTGTGAAAAGCTTCCCATCTCTCTTGCTCACAACACAACTTTATAAACAATATAGAATAGCTCAAATTCACAGCAAATTATTTGTGCCAATAAATCTTCTCACCAAAAAGGAATCGCAACACTAGTAACCAAACTAAAATGGCTTGAGGCATTCATATGTTAACATTTGAAAGCCCATTGGTCCAAAGTATAAGCAATAATTACCGCAAACATAGCTCCTCCAGACCGGAATTAATACCGAAGAATCCACATTGAAGGAAAGGCTAGCTGCAAAAGTAGCAGAAAAAATGGCATCAACCTTATTCCCACGCTCGACTGTTCATTTGCAACTTTAATATTCCACACTCTGCAATTCAACTGCGGATTCAACTTGTGAATAAAATTATCTTTATTTTTATAAACTTCTTAAAGGGATGTAGACAACTGCCATCAGAGATGCATTGTCGAAACTTAGTATCCACTTTTCTCAATTTAGCAATGCAACAAAAATACTGTAGTGTCTCCACGACATTCAATTCAATGCAGCGTTCAACGAGAGTCGAGGGCACACAGTCAGGATAGCATTTTTTTTTTACATGCATACAAGTAGTGATGTTTTATTCTCATACACATAGATTTATTTATGCTCTTTTTCATTAACTAAGACTGCTCATGTACATGTTTTGGAGCTTTCTCTCACTATTCTACACACAGGCACAACTTACCACACTATGTTGGCTAGTCTGCTACTTCTTCCCAGACAACGCCAGCCTGAGCAAGTTAGTGAGCATCGTCCCTTAACTTCGGCCTTCGAGACTTCACATAAGGTCTCTAAGATGTCCTACAACTCTACCTTAGGATGCACACTCAAACAAAGATATGCTACAAATATGAGATATCCAAATGGCATTGAAACAAGTCCTCTAGATGTGCGTTGTTCCACAAGGGTATATGTGCCACACACCTATATTTATTCCATAGAAATATCTCTGCCTCAGACCCATACTGTTACAGAGATACATCTGCCTTAGATTTGTGCACTGTCACAACCTCAGATCCACATTCCACAGAGACAATTCGAGCCTCAGAGCTTCCATTCCACAAAGAGACAGTGCCTCATACTCTAGACCTTTTGCCGCCTTAAGGAGAGTGTTCATTTGCCTCAGAAAAATGAGCTTTGGCAAAGCATGGTGTATGGGAGAAGTCGAGGATTCAATTAGAAGCGAGAGGAGGAGTGTATGACTGTGAATGTTGCGGGGATAACTACAGACAATGTATGCGGACTGGAAAGTGTATTAAGAGCAATGGTATTAGCTCTGAAACTTTCAACACTCTTGGAGTTCAACACTGCATATACTACACTATATTCCAACAATAAAACAACCCTTTGGTCGCCATTTCCCATGGAGTCGTCCAGGTGTCTAAAGCTCCAGTGAGTCGGCTCACAATGCGTTGTATAGCTTATTAAATTCTTGCAGAGATGACAAAATGAGTGAAATAACAAGGTTTTGAATGCAGGTATCAGGTGTTACAATGCAGAGAATGAATTAATCATATTCCATCACTGGCAAGAATGGAGCAATGGAGAAATTGCAGAGGCGTTTTTGCTATTTGAGACAACGGATAGAGAACCCAGCACGAATCTAGCTGAGAGGTCGATCGGACAGTGCGTAGCATGAAATAGACATGCACACAATAATGGCAGTCTACAAGCAAGAATGCAGAACTGACATGCACAGAGAGGCCACAACGAGTGGCTCAAATTTGAGCGGGGCAAAAATTTGCCTGTAGCTCTGATACCATGTTAAAATCACATGGAATGCAAACAGCTAATATAAATGATAAGCATTAGAGTGCATATATTATTGACATGATATACATTTATAGTACATGGTGTGACCCTTGGATTCATATTCCAAGTGGTCTCTTGGACTCCAGTGGTTGTTCACATTCCACACCAACACATAGAGGATTAGGTGTCCAACATTTGGCGTCAACAACATCAAAATATATATAAATATATATTATATAAAAATTCACTCCCAAACCGGGAGCTTTTGAAAATGTCACTCCTCGCTCCCCCGTTTCAAAATATCGCTCCCCGCTTCCGCTTCCAAGTAACCTTGGGCCAAATATCTGCTTCGCGGTCAACACCCTAGGTTAGTTTATGGTGGGACCTAGGATAGTGCATTGGACAACAGCGAGGCACATTCTAAGGTATTTGCATGGCACATTCGAGTATGGATTGAGGTATACTTGAGGTGATGGTATCAAGTTATGTGATTTCACAGATGCAGATTGGGCAGGCAGTTCAATGGATTGGAAGAGCACATCAAGGTGTTGCTTCAGCGTTGGATCAGAGGTAGTTTCTTGGTGCAGCAGGAAGCAAAAGTCTGCAGGAGCAATTTGGCTTTAGAAGTTGCTAGTGAGCTTGTTCAGTCAGAAGATGGAGGCGATCGATGTCTATTGTGATAATTAGAGTTGCATCAAGCTCTCTGAAAATCCAGTGTTGCATGATAGGTCAAAACACATAGATATACAAACCACTTCATCAGAGATTTTGTGTAGCATGGAACAGTCCAACTACTGTATGTTCCCACAGAGCAGCAGATTGCAGATATACTCACGAATACTTTAGGGTGTGTTAAATTGGCAACTAGGGCCAAACTCCATGTGGATCAGCTTATTTATGTCATCTGATATTTTTATTGGATCCCTCTCGTCGAGAGGTGTAGGATTGATCTAAAGATCATCCGATTCCGATAAGTATTTATGGAGATATGAATTTATTTTGTTTATGAAATTATTATCAAGCCAACCAGCACTTGTGTAGGCTCTTGAAGCCCAACCGACGTATCTATTCATTATCCACGTTTTAGTATAAATTGGTGAGGATTTGTAGTCATTTTGCAACTCACCTCAAGTGATCTCCTCTCCACGTCTTGGGTTTATGGAGAAGGAGATTCACTATGATTTTCGTTGGCTGAATATGATGATGCCCTAATCTTATACGCTGCCCTAATTACAGTCATGGAGAAGAAGACCTAGACGCTGTTTAAAGAGACCTATTCACTGCCCTAAGACATTTAGACGCAGGCCCTATGGACGCTGTC
Organism: Pinus taeda; assembly: GCA_000404065.3. Classification (NCBI taxonomy): domain Eukaryota; kingdom Viridiplantae; phylum Streptophyta; class Pinopsida; order Pinales; family Pinaceae; genus Pinus; species Pinus taeda. Next base: position 32,347 of record APFE030211446.1, read on the forward strand.
TTGGAGGAGGATTATCTCATTGAAGGAATGCACCTATGCTGTCCCAAAGGAGGCTCCTACGCAGTCCTAGGAAAGGCTTTAACGCAGGTTAGGAGATGCCCTAGGTGCAGTCATAAACTCGGATGTGTGGAGCAGAAATACCCTTGGATAAGGACGCAGCAAAGTGTGAAGTTTGGGCTCAATACATTCTTGGAATGGATCTGACTTCTTGTTGACAACCTCGGCATCAATGATATGTTACCCTCGTATGACAAGGAGCAGTATCCTCTCACGGCATACCTGTAATCTGAAGATGGTGTTCTCGGACAGGCTGATGATAATCTCGGCATACATCTAGGAAGCATACTTGTAGGTGCTGTCTTGTCTCAACATCAAACGGATGGAGCAGAAAGGCCCTAATACCTGTAACAGTAATCTCCTGAAGATGTTAATACAGTCTCGACATAGTTACAGACTTTGGTGTAGGATCTCGGTGACTAGGTGCAGTCATGGATGGAGCCGAGATCCTTATTATAGAGGACAGTTTAGGATGTCCTTCTCGGAGGTTGGAAATCTCGGATGAGGTACAGTAAGGTAGCTCTGTTACAGCATTGTGATGAGTGCAGCACTGTGATGAAGTGCAGCATACTAATGATGGGGATAGCATGATGTATGGACAACAGCATGATGTAGATCATGGGTAGATCATGATGATGGAAGGGGCAGCATATGCACAGGCAACATGATGACAATGAGTCATACCAGCAGGGGCAACATAATGACGATGATGTATGGGCAGCAAATGGACGAGATGCTGAACGATGAGAATCAGTTGAAGCAGAATGTCTTCAACTGATCTCATCATGATACGAAATGATCTATGCTAGATCTAGATAAGTCAAAGTATTGACTGCTGTTGTAA
>APFE030211446.1:41351-62724 GCA_000404065.3 Pinus taeda
TTTTTAAAGCTCGGGAGCGATCGCTCCCCGATCGCTCCCGGGCTTTAAAAAGCGCTCCGGGAGCGACGGAGCGGCCGCTCCCTATGTCGCTCCCGAAATCGGTAGGGAGCGAAATTTTTTTGGAAGGGAGCGCGCTCCCGCCCGGAGCGTGCTTCGGGAGCGAGTTCGAAGGGGGGGGGGGCTCCCCTGCAACTATGTGTTGGACAGCGTTGTGGAGTGGGAGTGCCTCACATCGCGTTGAGTACATGCGGGGAGTGACCAATGCAGTGACACACGTGGGACAGGGCAGTACAGGATGGTATAGCCGTAGCCGAGAGTATCCAGTGGTGTACCAGGACAAGTTGCAACATACAATGGCATGTCAAGGAGTGCGGCAATACTGGGGCGTATGCAGTGGCAGATGATGCAGCGCAATGGGTGCTTGGAGTGTTGCCTCCCAGGAGACTTATGGACAAGGGCACTATGTGTACCATTAGATGCAGCCCACCTAGGATCAATGAGGACATTGTTGAGCATCTGAGGACACCATGTTTAGTGGAGACAGGGCTTCGAGGGGGTTATCAGCAAATCCCAGACAGAGAGGGAGTCATCCGTAGGATTACTCTTGAGAATTCCAGCAGACTCTTGATCATACTCTTTGGGACATATCCACCCATCATCCTCCATTGTTTCTTACAGTCGCAGAGGGTTTGTTTGTTGCCCTTTGACACTCTCTATTCAGTTAGCAAGGCATGGGAGGGTCACCCTAGGCAGTTGGATGAGACACCGTGTGTAATGGGCTGAAAGGAGACTCTCCAGTTGAGACACTTGGTAGGTGCACCAATTGACGGTTTCAGGCTTAAGGATGGCATGGTTGATAGTTGAAGTAGCATATGTTCCACCCCTAGGCTCACATTTGGGGAGGTGACCGATAGGGAGTTACATGGTGCTTTTTCAGCTGGACAGCTCGAGGCGTTAGGTGAGCATGAGGTGCGAAGGACGGTAGTCCTTGTTCGCAGGATGATGCCTAGGCTTCCGGCAATACCCGGGCACATTATCAAGAGCTGGGATAGTAGATCTCATTGTGTGATTTGGCAGGCACAAAGCAGCTGGATATTCACGGCACAGGTTCTTGATGCCCAGTGTCTACCTATTGGATACCTACATGAGGTAGAGACGGGGCACAGAGGGGTCCCAACAGCTAGTAGCATATCACAACAGCAGGCAAAGAGGATTGGGGGTTTTGGACCTCCAGTATGGTTATGGGATCCAGGGATTCAGCGGATTGGTGGGATACTCCACTCCTCAGTAAGCATGGTTGGGATGACAGGTGGACACATGGGGGATCACTGAAGCCCTCACCATAGGACGAGGCATATTGTTGCTCAGGATTAGGGCTAGCCATGGAGTGATAGGCACCAACACTATTGAGTCGCTTTGGCAAGATTGGCCTAGCCTCCATCATGGCATAGATTATGGCCAAGAGTTATGGGAGAGGAGGCTCTGGTACGAGCATGCTAGGAAGTCAGTCATTACCAGAGTGTCACGATGTCAGCAGGATAGGTTCCTTCTGCAACGGGCAGGGGATTATAGCATAACAGGGCTGAGCAGTTCAACTACCCATAGAGGTGAGTTGGTTTCTACAAGGGAGGGTCATCTAGATCTTCCATTTGGTTTCCATGATTCGTTGATGGTGTGGGAGACTTCATTAGCATGGCAAGATGACCAACAAGAGGATTGCAGGAGGAGCTCATGCATGAGAGGCTTCATCCGCATGGGGATTGAGTTGTGTCTTCAGGGGCCCACAATCAGAGTGCATAGGGTGGACTATTCAGTAGGGCATCTTCGTGAGGATTTGAATAGAGTTTCACATCGTCAGGATGCTCTACATTTTGGCAATAAACAAAGGGGTTCTAACGCCCCTATTTGGTAGGATAGTGAGCGGAGCAAGGGGTGCTTCACGTTGATCGGGTTGGCTTGGGATCCTGGTATCGAGGGACTCCTTCACTATAGGATAGTACAACGATCAGGGACAATCTAATGGCATATTTGGAACCTTGGTGAGGTTTGCAGCGACAGTGGGGATCCACAGTCAAAGAGGGCGCTTGTTCAAGCACTGCTTGAGGACAAGCAATGTTTGGCGCATTAGAGGAGCTTGCCGGATGATGATGCTACTTGGGAGGGCGAGCACATACTTGAGCATCTAACACCAAAGTTGCTTGGGGACAAGCAACATTTGGGAGGGGAGGACTGTCATGTCCCTTCCTAAATTAATTTTGGACAAGACTAATTACTGCATTTTGGGGGCCAGTTTTGGAGATAGTGAGGCCCATTTGATTTTTGTTAGGAGATTAGACTTAGGAGAAGTTGTTTTGTTGTGGTTAAATTACACATGGGGACCACCCACACTAGGGAAATACGCACTCCCTAGTTCGTTTTGCATGGAGGTGGTTAAGTTTTGCATGGAGCTGGTTAAGTGAGGGCCCACGATGGAGGTAAAATTGGAGGGAAAAGTGCTCCACAAAATCTATATAAGGAAGGAAACTCTCCTCATTTCATTCATCTTTTTAGTAATATCGATTTTTCTTTGGTCGCTCGAGATGCTTAGCCGAGTCACTTGTTGTTCAACACGAATTCTTCAAGCGGAGAGCTCGCCCCCTCTTCGGGGGACTTCGAGTGCCACCCTAGGAAGGTTTTCTTTCATTTCTTCAGGAGGAGGATTTTAGTGTGATTCCTAGCAATTGCATCCTTCTCTAGGCGGTGCGTATTACTGGAGGACACAGTGAAGAGGAGGTTGAGTTAGCTTGTGGCTTCTTGTAGAGGAGTTTGGATGAAGGATTTTTCGGAGATGAGGCATAGGAGGATTGTTGGAATATGGGAGAAGTTGTAGAGTTGGAGGAGTGTGCTACTTCACAGGGTGATTTTCGCACTTCCTGGGCTAGCGCAGAGACAGCACTGGGTGTTCACGTAGAGGGTAGAGTATCAGTCTTTGAGGCTGAACTTTACTGTGGAGGTCAAGGGAAATATTTGGAGAAGTGATTGCTGCATTTTCACGAGATTGGAAGAGGATTTTGTTAGGGTTTATTGCAAGCCATTTTCTAGAGCAGCTTGGAGGGCATGGGGCATATTGGAGGTCGATTTTGAAAGTTCAAAATCTGATCAAAACATTTCTGGGTTTTTTTGGGTTTTCAACAAGGATCCCAGATACAAAGTTTCATAATTTTATGAGCACCAGAGTGGGGTTTTCAGCCGTATCTTTGTAGTAGACAATGCATAATTTTTGGGGATTGTGTAGGGCATATTGAAGGCCAAATTTGGCTTGGATTTGTTGGAAATATTGAGAGGGGGGGGAATCAGTATTCCTTTTCAATTATTACTTTTACCAGTTAGATCACTTATAATTAGAACACAAAATGAACAATAAGAATAAATACTTTTATTAATCTCAATAAATCAAGTACAATATTTGTGTAGGGCTCCAACCCTAGATGAAGACACCAATCTGCAATCTCCCAAGCTCCAACCTGTATTTTTCCAAGCACCGACTTGGAATTCCCAAGGCTCCAACCTTGTCACTTTGAGGCACCAACATCTAAGGCTCCAACCCTATCGCTCGTACATGCACCAACATAGTCTCTTGAGGACTCCTATCCTCTAGGGCTCCAACCCTATCTTCCAAGACACCAACCTTGTCTCTTTGAAGCTCCAACCTCTAGGGCTCCAACCCTTAGCTTTACTTCGTCAAGATATGTTTGGTTATACTTCATGTCTCCCATTGTCTTCTTCAACGAGCCCTGTTAATCTTCAACTATGCCTTCACTTAGTCTCCACGTCACATTATCAATGACTACCTTGTTCTTCACGTGAAGTTGTCACCACTGCTCTTCATGTCACCCAAACAAAATTCTCCAAGGTCACCTCATTATGGCTTCAATGCATCATGGTCTTCAATGATCTCCACAAATCTTCAATATGCTGCTTAAAAAAGTTCTCCAATTATGCCCTATTATGTTCTCAAGAGAAGACTTCAACAAGCTCTATTTGTCTAATCCCAATAAATCAACACTTCGACCACGACAACTATGACAACTTCGACCACAACAGCTTCAACCACGACAACTACGGCAGCTTCAACCACGGCAACTACGACAGCTTCAACCACGGAAACTACGATAGCGTCAACCGCGGTAACTACGGCAGCTTCGACCAAGGCAACTACGGCAACTGCGACCAAGATTTTATGCCCAAACAGAATTATCATTTTTTTCGTCCTAAACAATAGTCTCCTTGTTCTCCTCGGCCTTCTATCTTCTTCTATACTTCGCATCTCTGAAATCTTTCCTAAATTCCTGATCAAAATGAAGTGTTTAGACGTCTAATTATAGAGATTTCGTTTATAGCTGAAGGGACACGTCTATTTGAAGTGAGGTTTGTTGAATTTTCTAAGTCTATCCGTTAGAAAATTAATTTGTATTTTGCTGGTTTATTTCTTCTACTTGTAAATTCTGAACAAGTTATTTAAACATTTAAATATCGAAATAAACACAATACAGTCGCAACATCTACAGATCATCAACTGAAAGAAAACAAGCACACAAGTGACACCGTTATTTTTGGTCAAATGCCCCCGGAAAAACCCAATGCCGGAAAATCGGTGCAGCTATTCTGAGGGTTTATTATTATGCAATATTTCCTTGAGTACAATTGGGTGCCTAACCAGTGCACCTAACAGAGAAAAATACACGGCAGCAATACCTCTATATTCGGAAACAGGAATTCAAAAAACCTGTCCCACAAAACCCTCTCTGGCGACTCTGAAGCTCAACATTGGCCGTTCTGGTCTCTGCATCAGCCTCCTGCTGACCTACGTCAGCCCCAAGACCCTCTGCGTCAGCCCTCTGAGGCAATGAGCAGCCTCTAGGACCCTCTACATCAGCCCTCTGAGGCAATGAGCAACCTCTAGGACCCTCTACGTTAGCCCTCTGAGGCAATGAGCAGCCTCTGCATGGATGAAGCAGTCCCTCTGGCCTCTGTTGGGCTCTGCGTGGCCTGAACTAGCTGCTGCTCTGGCTCTCCCTGCTTCTGCGCTGGTCTCTTAGTATTGTCTTTGCCTCTCTGTCCAGTACTCACTGCCCCTCACTGCTGATCACTAATTCACTTTTGCTTAACAACCCCGCTCTAGCAAAATAAATCACTGATCACTCTAGTGTGTTCTCCAACTAACCCTCAAGCCCCTTCTTATACTTTTCTCGTTGGTCCTTCAACGGCCGAGATTAAATCTCTAATCAACGACTAAGATTAGATTTGGTTTGATCCATGACTTTTGGAACCTTCTAACCTAGTTTTATATTAATACCCATTGATATTTTATTTTTCCTAAGTGCAGACTTAGGAACTCCATTAAATATATTAATTATTTTTATATCTCCCAAACCGAGTACAATCTGTCCAAACCATTTTTGGGTCTTGGAGATCTCATGTGCTTTAGCCTCTCCACCAATTTTCATGGCTAGAGCACATCCGATGCTACCCCAAATCAACAAGGTCGACTTGTATGACTAAGTGTAGGTTGGCTCACTACTAGGAATAATTTCCTTAACTTAAAAATTCAATATCTCACAAACTACTGGGAGTTTTTGGGCAAATAAAGGCTCATTAGAAAGAGGAAAAAATCCTCTTTAAGATGGTCTAGGATCCATTTTGAAAGGATGCCTCGAAGGTGTCCAAAATAATTTTTCTTTGTGACTATCCTTAAATTTTATGCATAAAAAGTTTGGGACAGCATAAGGAATGTTTGGGACAACGTGGCTTCATTCTTTGGCTTCTTCATTGTTATCAATGTCATCATAGGATCATAAAGTCATTATGTAGGAGTGCAACATCCATGTAGCATGACGCATCAACAATGTCATCATATACTAGTGCAACATCATTAGGAAAGTTCCGAGCTAGTCTTCCAAACATCAAATGAGATCTTCCACTTCATCATCTAGTCTTCCAACCATGTTATCAAGACCTCATCAAGTGTGGTCATTCATCAAGTGTAGTCCTCCATGTGTCATCCAGGGTTAGGGTCTAGATCATCAAATAAGGCACGTGATTGCCATTTGCACTTGGCACTTCTTAAGAATTCTTCATTAGTGGCTTGACATATTAATTAATGACATCCTTGTCAAACAAGAGTCATGACATCATCATCTGGAACTAGGCATCTCAAGAATATTTACCATCTCAGCCAATGCCATATTGACATCAATGACAACCTTGATTAACAGGATTCAACCCAAACCCTTTCTGGGTTTTTCTGTGTTTTTGACAAGGATCCCATATATGAAGTTTCAGAATTTTTTGAGCATCAGAGACGGGGTTTCTTGCAGTTCCTTTCCAACCAGCAGTTTAGTTTCTAGGGACAACACAGAGCATTAGAGGAGCAGTGATTTCCAGCTTCGAGATTATTGCTTTATCACCTGCGTCCTCTCAAGCTTGCCATTGAGGCAACCCTAGGTGCATTTCTCCATATTATTGTACTTGCTCCATTTCATTGATAAAATGGCTCAGTTGGTTCTCACTTCTGGAGTTTTAATAAGCATTTGCTGATTGTTTTTATTTCTAGTGTCACAAATCGATTTTATTTTACATATCACTGTTCATTTAAGTTTTGGGCATTACATAGGGAGAGCTAAGTTCATCTATTTTAGAGAACATATGGGTATAGTGGAGAACCCTTTCTAATAGCAGGGACAATAGAAAAGTTCTCAATTGCAATAGTATTAGCAACAACAACGTCAGATCAGTCGCAGCACGGGCAATGTTGGCAGCGATGCAGAATGGCACAGTGCAGTGTCAGCAGCAGCACAAATGTAGAATAGTTCAGCGACAGGGTTAGCAGATGAATCAAAGCATGTGCGCAGTGGTTGATGGACAATGAGAGTTAGTTGTATCATAGTTGTCAGACATCAGCAGCGTGAGGTAGTTTAGGCTACAAACTACAGATTATTCATCAAGATGGTAAATTTGATAGTATGGAGAAGATTGGCGAGAACACCTTCCTCGCTAAGAGGGAGTGTTAGTTTTTGGTAGCATTGGACACGTACTCTAGACTCTAGTCTCAATTTGTGTTGGAGAGGCGAAAGAACACGAGATTTCCAAAACCCAGAAAAGTTTCGGGAGAAAACACGTAGAGACCACTTAATTAAATTAATTGACCAATAATTAAATATTTCCTAAGTCTAAGTTAGGAAAATTGATTAATTAACAATAATTAATTGAGTAAGATCAAGTAAGCTCTAGAGAGTCACACAGATCGAGTCTGAGATGACCTTAGCCATTGATAACGATTTAATCATGGTCGTTGGTGATCCAATGAGAAATTATAACAACAGGTCTATGGTTTGAGGAGAGAACAGATCAAAGAGCAAGAGGGAGAGTGTATCCTTGGCAGATCGAGCTATCCAATACGGTGATTCAACAAGGAAGTGAGCTCAAGCCAATGCAACAGTGTCTGAGGGAGCAGCAACAAAGTTACGGTAGATATTTAGTGTCGGAAAGCCAGCAGAAGAGAGGCCGTAGTATTTCCTCAGTGAGGTTGCGCAGAGGCAATGCAGAAGCTTCAAAGGGCTAGTTTGATTCAACTTCACAGGAGATCAATTCTAGGAAGCCAAGTGAGTTATTTCTAGAGGCAGAGTCAGGGAGAATGACAAATTCCGAGCATATCCAGTCGAAGTGTGAGTAGAATCTGCACAAGCACTACGTAGAGGCTCACGCAGAGGCAGTTCGAGCAGCCAGTTTTGGAGCTGGGATCAGTTGTAGAATGAGACAATTTGTCTCACAAATATTTTACTTAGATTATTTGCTCAAGGATTGCCAATTTGGCATCCAGATTATTGTACTTAGATTTTGCTGCTGCATAATAAAAAAAAATCCTCATCTGCTGTAGCGGTTTTCCGTTCAGGGTTTTTCCGAGGATTGTTAGTCCAAAAATATTGGTGTCATTTTTAGTGTGTGTGTGCTTCTATTTTCTCAATTCCAACATTTTATTTAGCTTCCGCAGAATTTATTTGTGAAGAATCGCAGTGTGATTTATTCAGTATTAATCAGAAAATAAATAAACTGCTAACCAGTTAGAAGAATAAATTCCAATTGTTGCGATTCGAGTAAATTTCACACACAAATAGACCCTACGAAGACGGGCTTGCAAAGGACGGATCTATCCTCCTTTTTGATGGTCTCTGGCCCAATTGCTCCACACAACAGTCATAATCTCTACACGACAGTTGGTGTTTTCAAGGTCACTTCTTGTTCAACATGTTCCCTACATGCGACACAATCGGCCCAATCACTGCTTGACAGCTAGGGTTTTCGTGACCTTTGCATAGTTGATGAACCTTTCAACAAACAGCTTGCTTCTCCCATACATTTGCAGCACCTTGGTGATTGTCTCAAAAAGTGCATCCAGAAGTCTGCCATTTAGCTTTAATACCACTTGCTGGTAATTAGGGCCTGAATAAAATGTTAAACGCAGAAAAACAATGACACAAAGATAACCTAGAAGCGCTTAAACAACACTAAATTTTTTACGTGGTAAAATCCTAATAGTGTGTCAAGGGAACATCCATGGGGCAAGGTATAGTATTTTATTGCTCAATGAATAAGATTACAATTAGGTTTACAACCAACATAAATTTCTCAGGCTACACAGATATATCTATCTTGGCACCATTACATTTGTTACATGAACCAACATAAATCTCTCAGGCTACACAGATATATGGCACCATTACATTTGTTACATGAACTGCCACCTGTTATACAAACTACCAAACATTTACTTGAAGTAAATTTTATTTTTCCCAATTTCTTTTAATTGTTGTCACGAATTCTAACAGCATCCATGTAATTTTTGCTTCAGTATTCAAATTGTTTCTGTTTACAGAAAAAAACTACAGCATGGGAGTGGACAAAAGTTAAAAGAGGTCGAAACTCGGAAACTAAAAGTAGATGGCAAGTTGGTTGCATTACTCAGAGCATGTCAGGTGGAAAAAAGGAAGTTCCTTGATAATTTCCAAGAAATATACTTGACAAACATTCAATCTAAGATTCTATTTATATTGGCCATAGAAACTTAAATTAGTCAGCTTGTTCATCCTCTGTAATCCTAACATTGTTGGTTAAGCCGCCAGTTCCTAAAACCATCAGTTTAAACAGGTCCGCACAATACACCAGTAGAATGTTAGATCCTGAAGGCTGACAGTGGACTTAATATTATTTATGTTCCAAATCGCATACAAACATCTTAATTGCAATTATACAAGCTGTGCCAAGAAAATCAAGCGTGAATAGTGTGCTTAACAATAAGGCCTGGCTCATCAGAGAAATTCTTAACCAAAATATGGATTTTGCTTGGATATTAGTTTAGTATGAAAATGTGAAATATAATGATACAATGACAGCACTGCTTTTAAACTCATCTTCCAATAGTAACTTCAATGATTCAAATTCCAATAGATTAGTAAATTCTATGTTCTACAAGTATTGTGGAAAAGGAGTTGGTTGCAAAGACGCATACTTTGGTAAAATATAAGCTTTTCTTCTTCTGGACAATGCCCATTTGGCCCGCAGCACCCTCACAGCTTCTTGTCGTTTTCCTTCTCTGTTAAAACCAAAAAACACAGTCCTGAAGTTCACAGCACTGGGGTGAATACCAATTTCCATCATTTCATAGAGTAGTTCCAGTGCCATTTTTGATTTACCAGCCCTACAAAGACAGTGAATGAATGTAGAGTAAGTTTCAAAATCAGGAGCAGGCCCTTTCTCCTTCATGAGATTGAAAGTATTCCAAGCATTAGACATTAGGCCCTCATTCATATACCCTCTAATTAATGCTGTATATGTAACAACGGTTGGTTCACAACCAGCTTTTTTCATTTCTTCAAGAAACCATAAGGCTTGCTTTGATTTATTTTCCCTAAAGAAATGAATAATCAGAGCAGTATAGATATGAACAGTAGGTAAATAACCTACATCCCTCATACTGTCCAACATTTCTAAAGCCTTACTTACTTGACCTGTTCTTAACAAACCAGGGAGAAGGCTACCATACACATATTCATCAATGACACATCCCCAGTTTTTCATTTTATCCACCAATTCTAGAGCCTCGGACATTTTCCCTACCCTGGAGAAGCTTTTTACAAGTATTGAATAAATAATTTGACTTGTCAAACACCCTCTTCTTTGTAAATCATCAGCACATTTTCGAGCATCTATCAGCTTTCCTTCTTCACACAAACTCGTAAGGAAGACACCAGAAAGGGATTTGTCTGGCATAAAACCAGCATGTAACATCTCCTGGAATACTTGCATTGCTGCCTGTATATTTCTTCCTTTCTTTACGCAAAGAAACATGATTAAATATTTATATGTACTTGCATTAGGCTTGCAGTTATCATCCTTCATCTCTTTGAATTTCAGCAAAGCAGCATTTGTCAGGCCTGCTCTACCATACTGAGTTATAATGATAGTCCATGTATTAGCTGTAATAGGGCAACCTTCGCTCCTCATATATGCTAACAGGCCTCTCATATACCTGAAATCTTTTGCACTGCCTGTGATTTTGATGGCCATGTTGTATGTGTCAGTAGTATGGCAGTAGCCAGACTGGTGCCCGACCCAGGAGAAAAATCTTAGCGCAACATATCCATGTTTCTGGCAGCTGTGCAAAACAGCAATCACAAGAGATGGGGTGAAGGTCACCTCGCTTTCTTGTAGAGCTTCTTCTAGGGAGTGTTGATTCTTATTGTTTAAAAGAATTCCACGGATTTTCTGAAAGTCATAGTCTGCATAGTCTCTTTCCAATATACATCTCGCCTCTACATTAGAATCGGACTGCATTTGTTTTGGACGATTCTTAAGCAGAACAGCATGGCCATCTTTTAAAAGCTTCTCATTGTCTTCATCAATAGCACAGTCAAGATTGAAATGTAGAACATCAGTCTGATTAATTCTTGTTTCGGCCTCCTTTTCTACCTGAACAAGATTAAATGATTTTTTAGCTCTCGTCACTTCAACAACCTTGTCTCGCTTCCCTTCATTTTCTAGAGACTGAACAACATTTTGGAAGATCCTGGCACCGGGATTTATACTTCTGTCCTTCATCTCCAACAAAAGCTTGCAAGCTTCCTCTGACCTACCAGCTTTACAAAGCTCTTTGATGAATATAGAATAGGTTTTCCAAGTGGGGTTTAGTCCCTTGCTTTTCATGGCATTGAAAAGCTCCCACGCTTCGGAAATGTGGCCCTGGCTTACCTCCCCAGCAATCATTGCTGTGATCATTACAACATCAGGTTCACGACCACATTCCTGCATTTCCTCAAAGAGCTTAATAGCCTCTTTGTATCTGTTTTCCCTGAAAAGATGCTGGACCAATGCAGTGTAGCTCGAAACAGTAGGAATGTAACCTAGTTCTTTCATGATATGCATTGTTTCAAATGCTTTCTCCAACTGGCCTCTTTTCAAGTAACCATCGACAAGGATGCCATAAACATTTTCATCAGGTGTGCAATTTTGCATTTTCATGACATTGACTAACTGCATAGCATCATCCATTTTTCCGTTTCTGCACAAACCTTTAATTAGCATGTGGAAAATCTCGGGCTCAGGCAAAAGGTTTCTCTCCTTAATCTCGTGAATCAGTTCAAGGGCTTCCTCAATCCTCCCTGCTATACAATAACATTTCAAAAGACAAGAATAAACTTCCTGCTCGGAAAGATGGGCAAACGTCAACATCTCATCTCCAAGTGCTCGAGTTCTCAAAAGGTTTCCTTGTTCACACCAACATTTCATGAGAAGCCTATAAGTGGGAAAATCTGGGATCAGATTTTCCGAAAGCATCCGCTCGTAGATTTTATTAGCAAGATCAATCTTTCTTGCCTTGCAGAGAATAGAAATAATAGAATCATATGCAGTTTTATCAGGTCTATTGCCAGAATTCTCCATTTCTTCAAAGGCCTTCAGAGCTTTAGCGACGAAATTAGCCTTCCCATATTTGGATATCAATATGGTCCATGTTTTTACTGTCTTTGGACATGACTCTTTATCCATGTCTTCCAACAATCGTTTCACACAGGAAAAGTCCTTCTCCTCGCCCGCAATGTAGATCATTGCATTGTATGTATCAGAAGTGTGCCTGTAGCTGGGCTGAAGCTTGACCCAATTGAAAAACCTGAGCGCCAAATGACTCACTCTCAAGCATCTACTCACAACCTTCTCCACAATCACGGGAGTGAAACTAATGCCACAGCTTTCCAGCAACTCTTCCATGGGAATCAAAGGATTCTTTTCTTTAAGGATACTTGTAATCCTATCAACATCAGATCCTAAAACTTCATCTTCTGTGAATGTTTTTTCAATTTTCCCGTGTACTTCTTTAAGTCTTGAATTGATTGAAGTTTTAGATAAGTTGTTAGCAGCTCCATTTTTGTTCAGAATAGCTGTGGGTTTGCAGCCTTTCAAGCCCACGACACTGTATTTTCTAAATTCAAAACAAGCATGACCCGATCCCCGATCACTAAAAACCAAATTCGGGTGAAAAATAACTCTAACCAGGACTTGAATCTGCGAGAAACTGGAAAACCTTGAGAAATTTGAGGTGCCCTTCACGAATCTCCACAGGAACCTCATACGTGATTCCCCTTTGGAAAAGAGATATGCACACTAAGCAGGTCCGGAATCCGCGAGACATCACAAACCCTTGAGAAATTTGAGGTGCGTATCTCTTTTCCGTCGGATCCTCATACTTCATTCTCCTCTGGAAAATAGATATGCATTAATAATATCCCTAAAACCCTTGTATACCTCATTTTTAAGGTATGGCCTTAGACCCTACTGTGAGCTAAAACTCCAAGTAGCTAAACTGACCAGAAAGTTGATTAGAGAAGTCCAGTGATCGAGCATTCTCTGAGGAAAGCCTACGAATTTAACCCATTTTCATTACCGTTTATAATACAAGAAGTTAAAGGACATTCGTGGGTTACCAAAGCTTATGGATGCCCGTCAGCGTCATAAACAAAGCTTGACATAAGAAAATCCTCTAGTGTGTAAATATTATGTAGGGTTTCCCATTTTTAAAAGGTTTATCTAGTGTAATTTATATACTTACAGTTTTAGTCTTGGTTATATATATCGAAGTATTTAGTGGGTAAGAATGAAAAAAATTATTTTAACATTCACGATGTTAAAAATAGTTTATGAGACACATTGCTTCTCATCTGTTTGATGTATTTGGTCATTTTTCTATGAAGCTTCAAAATAAATGCTTTCTGTTTTTCGATAAACTCTCACTAAATAGATTATTCCAATAGCTAACTACCAACATATCTGCATAACTTTCCATGTTGTCTTTGAAAGCTTCACATTATAAAATGAAATGTTTTTCTATTTCCACTTTTCCAGAAGAACAAAAAATGCATACTCTTTCCTCCCACACTTCCTTTGGCATTTTTCAGTGTCTTGTTTCACAACGAAATTGATGAGAATTAGTCCTTAACTAAGCAATAAGAATTTTGGCTCTCTAAGAGATATTAGTTTCTATGTATGCTTTTGGTTGATGACTATGAGTGGGATTAAACACTTCAATACAGTAATTTTTCTTTCTTCCTAGCTCCTTATCCCAAGTACCCTTGTGGAACTTTTTCATAACAAAACCTTTTATCTCTTTGTTGTTTATGGGACATCCATTGAAGCAAATACCCCATTTACTAAACCATTTGTTATTTTGTTGCATCCAAGTTTTTTTGCTCTTGCACAATCTATCATTAAAGACAACATTAGGTCATCTAACCTCTTCCATTTGCTCAATTTTTTTAAAATACCTTATGACTCGCACCATAGCAATTGCTTCAATAGGAGCAGTCCCTGTTTCAATTTACAAGATATCATAAGGAACTACACTTTTAATCTTAAATTTGTTTGTAATCAAACGCTTCTGAATTTTCTCAATTTGTCTCCACTGCATGTGAGATGTATTGCTGGCCCATAGTTCACAACCATAGAGAATCACCCGAATCACTAGAAGCCCAAAAAGAGTGTGAATGATTTTCTAGTCCCATAACTCTGCCTCTCTACACCTATTTTGAAAAACATAAAATGTTTTCCAACCCCCCAAAGTTCTTTTCTTTCTACAACCATTCCAGCTTAGATTTTTGTTGAAGTTGATTTTGAGGTATTTGTAATCCGCAACCTCTTCCAGAATTGTGCCTTCAAAGTAAAACTTATGTTGGTTATGTTTTATTTTCTTAGAAAAGACCACTACTTTCGTTTTGCTCATATTTACTTGCATCCCCACACTTCTACAAAAAAAAATAAAGAAATATTTATATATTGATAATGTGCTGTGAAGTTTTTTTTTATCAGTATAAACATGGAAAATTTTATGGCGAATGTTCGCCCTTTGGCGAAATTAAGGGGTTTTAAATTTTTAGTGGGTTAATATTTTGTATCATTGTACATTTTTACAAATCACCTCAAATAGCCCACCTTATTTTAAGGGAGAGGATAAAAAATGTAAATTTAGCCCTTGAAATTAGGAGTTACAACTTTCCATTGGCCCTAATTTTCAAGAACATGTTTATTTAAGTGAATCCTATGGGCCAGATACCATATTTATAAAAGAGGTATGGTAAATTAATAAAAATATAAATAATGAGAGGTATGGTAAATAAATAAAACATTTTTTTATAATTACTCAAAATGTATGGTAAATAAATATAAATATAAATAAACTAGATGTATGGTAAATAAATAAAACCTCTTTTTATATTTAGTCCATAACCCTCTTTCTATATATGGAGGCTCAAAACAGAGGTTTTATTTAAGTGAACCCTATGGGCCAAATACCATATTTGTAAAAGAGGTATGGTAAATTAATAAAAATATAAATAAATGAGAGGTATGGTAAACAAATAAAAAAAAAATTATATTTACTTCATAACTCACCTTATATTTAAGCACACTCAAAAAAATGTGTTATATTTAGGCCAAATACCATGGGCTAGATTATTATTAATACCATGCAAAAAAAACATTATTAACCATAATATTAGTATTAATAAAAATAAAAATGGCACATGGTATTGACCCATGGTATTCACGTGGAATGTAGCCTATTTAAATGGGGGAATAAACTAGCATAGATCCATCTTTAGTCTGGATCTACTAAGCTCCGAGAGGGATCAAATATCGTGATATGCAAACTAGCATAGAGTGAAAAAATATTTGATCGCTCTCGGGGCTTAGTGGATTAAGAGTAAAAATTGATGTTGTATTTTAATGTATGTTAAACATTTTAAGTTGGTTAAAAAAAATAAAAAATAAAAAATAAAAAGTAAAAATCAATTATTAATTTTATTAAATTTTTATAAATTACTAATAGTAATTTTTAAGCTCCAAGTTTATGATAACCCGTGGTATTGACCCATGGTAATACATGGTATTCATGTGAGCATAGACTATTTAAAGGGGAAATTCTATCATCTTAGATCCATCTTAATTCTGGGTCTACCAAGTGATCAGAGGGATAAATAGATTTCATCCCCTAAGAGTGGTAGATGTGGAGTTAAGATGGAATCCATCTTAATTTTGGGTCTACCAAGTGCTCAAAGGGATAAATAGATTTCATCCCCTAAGAGTGGTAGATGTGGAGTTAAGATGGATATAAGTTGGTTTTTATGATAATGAAGATATTAAATAGATTTAGGAAATTTTATTGTAAAAACATCTTAAGGTGAATGGTTAAAGTTACATTTAATGACTTCACAAAATTTAGTAAAAAAATACCAATATCTTCATTAATATTGGTTTTTAACTTTTTTCTTATTTAACCAAAAAAAAAATCAAAACAATGAAACCTTATCACTCTTTCCGCATCACCCTCGTAGAAGATTTCTCACCATTTTTCAAGCATTCTCAATATGATATCTTCATGAAAAAGTTTAGGTACTGATGTTGGATTAGTTGTTTGAAAAATAAGCTAGTTTGTACAACTTTTCATCTTCTCTGCTATTCTTAGTTTGTCCTAATGATCTGTAGGGGTTGGAGCCACTGCACCATATTTTCCTAAAAGGTGGAGATTGTTCACCAAAAAGGAAATTAATCTACATGTTACAACGCTGTTAAAAAATGTGAGACCTATGACGGTAGTGAATTATGCTAATAAGCAATTTAGATTGGGAGAGACGTAATTAAATTTTATTATTTAATTGAAGATTTCCAATTAAAATAATAATAAATCTACATTTATATATTCATATATTGATTGGAAGGATTCTCACAATGGTCACTTCTTTCAATTAGATCCCCTTCAAGCCTTTGGCATACCTAATACTTTCTTATATAATATAGTTGGGGCTTGCTACTTGTTGGCATGTTGGGGTAAACAAACTTGATGTGTTCTTTTTTATCTTGCAGTTGGAGTCTGTGGAATAAGAAAGAAATTTGGTAACTTGAAAAAGGTGGTAGTTTGACAAAAGTTATAAAGAAAAGTTTAATCTCTCTTACCTTGACAGAATCATTGTCAATATCAACACCTACAAGAATTTTGTTGTGGAATATTATTAAAACTAATATAAGGATATGAAAGAGTGTATTGTAAGAACCTTGACAAACACGGCCACTGAAACATTGTTTGTAGGAAGAGAAAATTATGTTTCTTTTTTCCAAACATGTATGTTAGTATATTACAGTTTAATGAATATGTTTTCTTATTATCATAAATGGTTTCATACTTTAACAAAACATTCGCAAGACTTCACAATGTTTTATTATTCAGTAAAAGATTTGCCAAGATCTTACAAGATTTTATAATTCAGTGAAAGATTCTCCATCACTGTACAAGATAATATAATCTAATGAGAGATTCCCCAAAACAATTATATATACATATTATATTATTGATAAAATCGCCTCCCAATTTTCCTATTTATCATGGGGATTAGCCCATTTATTATACATATAAATTTAGGGTGGTTCTTAAAATTTTCCCTGAGTATAAATCTATTTTAACGACTGATTTACTCAGTGTTGAGAATGATCAAATTGCAAACTTGAATAGTGGTAGTTTTTCATTGTTTATATTGTATTTTTGAATATTTCATCATAATGTGTTGAGAAGTTCTTTTCCTCTTATTAAGAAGTAACTACATAATTTTATTTTTAATTACTTTCTCCTTTCGAGCATTGAAATATCTTTTAAGGTAAACATTAATACACACATAATAGAGAGAGCGAGTTCATACTGAAATATATTAGTTAATAAGAATATTCAAACAATTTATTTAAGTTTTATATTGAGATATTTATAGGTGAAATAGATTTTTTTCTTAATTACTTTATCTCTATAAACTTATATTATTTAAGATAGACATGGAAATAATGATAAAATATTTACTCAGGGTTGAGACGGATCGAATTGCAAACTTGAATAGTGGTAGTTTTTCATTGTTTATATTGTATGTTTGAATATTTCATCATAATGTGCTGAGAAGTATTTTTATCAATATAAATCTATTTTAAGGATTTATTTGCTCAGTGTTGAGAAGGGCCAAATTGCAAATTTGAATAGTGGTAAATTTTCATTGTTTATATTGTATTTTTGAATATTTTATCATTATTAATATTTTATATTGAAATTATTTTTTGAGGACATGACATACTTAGGTATGTGCCTAGTATTGCCTCCTACTGGATTGTAGAATGAGCCTCGGCGATTTTTAATTATTTATTTATATAGTTATTTAATTTTTGTTTTGGTTAACATTAGCTAAAATTATTTTTATTATTTTTTGAGGATGTGATATACTTATACATGTCCCTCATAGTAACTACTTCGACATTTTCCTCTTATTAAGAAGTAACTACATTATTTAACTTTAATTACCTTTTCCTTTTGAGCATTGAAATATTTTACTAAGGTAAACATTAATACACACATAGTAGAGAGAGAGAGTTCATATTGAAATATATTAGTTAATACTATATTCAAACAATTTATTTAAGTTTCATATTGAGATATTTAAAAAAAAAATATTCTATCTCTATAAAATTATATTATTTAAGATAGACATGGAAATATTGTATTTATTACTTGAAGAGTGAAAGTGAAATATAAAATAACCAAGTAGAATGAAAGTGAAATACTAGATTGCAAAATGAGCCTCTAGTCGATTTTTAATTGTTTATCTATATGGTTATTTTATTTTTTATTTTTTTTGGTTTGGGTTGACATTAGCGAAAATTAATTTCTATTATTTTTGGAGGACGTGAATGTCCCTCATACTGAATTATAGAATAGCCTTGGAAAAAAAATATTTATTTATTTATATGGTTATTTAATTTTTGTTTTATTTTTATTATCTTTTGAGTACATGACTTACACATGTCCCTCAGATTGTAGAGCTAGAATAGATCCATGTTGGATCAAATTTCAAACTTGAAAAAAGATTTAAACGTCAAGAGTAATCCTTTATATAATGGTAATTTTTCCTTGTTTATATTGTATTTTTGAATATTTTATCATTATTAATATTTTCCTCTTATTAACAAGTAACTACATAATTTTATCTTTAATTACTTTCTCCTTTCGAGCCTTGAAATATTTTACTAAGGTAAACATTAATACACACATAATAGAGAGAGAGAGTTCATACCGAAATATATTAGTTGATAAGAATATTCAAACAATTTATTTAGGTTTTATATTGAGATATTTATAGGTGGAATTGATTTTTTTCTTAATTACTTTATCTCTATAAACTTATATTATTTAAAATAGACATGGAAACTTGAAGAGTGAAAATGAAATATCAAAGAACCTAGAATGAAAGTGAAATATTGGGTTGTAAAATGAGCCTCTGGTCATTTTTTTAATGGTTTATTTATATGGTTATTTAATTTTTTTTTTTTTTTTTTTTTTTTTTTTGTTTTTTTTTTTTTTTGGTTGACATAATTTTTTTTGGAGGACATGACATACTTACACATGTCCCTCATATTGGATTGTAGAACCAATATAGATCCATCTTAAGAACGGAGGGATCAAATTTCAAATTTGAAAAAAGATTTACATGTCAAGAGATTTATTCCCTTATATAGTGGTAATTTTTCCCTGTTTATATTGTATTTTTGAATATTTTATCATTATTAATATTTTCCTTTTATTAAGAAGTAACTACATAATTTTATCTTTAATTACTTTCTCATTTGGAGCATTGAAATATTTTATGAAGGTAAACATTAATACACACATAATAGAGAGAGAGAGTTCAGGCTGAAATATATTAGTTAATAAAAATATTCAAACAATTTATCTAAGTTTTATATTGAGATATGAGTATGGACTATTTTTAATTATTATTTATATAGTTATTTAATTTTTTGTTTTTTAATTATTTATTTTATATGGTTAAATTATTTATTTATATAGTTATTTAATTTTGTGTTTTTTAATTGTTTATTTATATGGTTATTTAATTTATGTTTTTTTTTGGTTGACATTAGATAAACTTATTTTTATCATATTAGATATCATTTTGGGATTTAACTGCGTTAAGTAAGTCATTTACGTATGACCATTTTCATGAGAGGTAGTCGTAACTGACTAATTTCTCATGATTTTTGAATAGTTCACTTAGCACTCATTGCATCGGGTGATGCTCATAGGGGTGAAGGAGTGGGATTGAAACTAGTGAAATGAATCACATAGCATCAATCATCACTTCCAGAGCTTGCACCCGATAACCAAGACTTCCCGGGAGGTCACCCATCCAAGATCGCCTCTAGCTCAAGCACGCTTAACTGTGGAGTTTTCCCCACAATCAAGCCCACTTAGCTTGCTACCCCATTCGCAAAACCTTAGCAATTATTATGCCTCATGAACCATTCAAGTAGAGATCCCTTCACTCTTTTTGAATTTAAGTATGGGGGTTTACGCAGTGCATTATATTAGATATCATTTTGGGATTCAAATGCGTTAAGTAAGTCATTCATGTATGACCATTTTCATGAGAGGTAGTCGTAACTGACTAATTTCTCATGATTTTTGAATAGTTCACTTAGCACTCATTGCATTGGGTGATGCTCACAGGGGTGAAGAAGTGGGATTGAAACTAGTGAAATGAATCACATAGCATCAATCAACACTTCTGGGGCTTGCACCCGGTAACTAGGACTTCCCAAGAGGTCACCCATCCCAGATCACCTCTGGCTCAAGCGTGCTTAACTGTGGAGTTTTCGCCACAATCAAGCCCACTTAGCTTGCTACCCCATTTGCAAAACCTTAGCAAGTATTGTGCCTCATGAACCATTCAAGTAGAGATCCCTTCACTCTTTTTGAAATTAAGTATGGGGGTTTACACAGTGCATTATATTATCATTTTGGGATTCAATTGTGCTAAGTAAGTCATTCACGTATGACCATTTTCATGAGAGGTAGTCGTAACTGACTAATTTCTCATGATTTTTGAATAGTTCACTCAGCACTCACATTTTCATGAGAGGTAGTCATAACTGACTAATTTCTCATGATTTTTGAATAGTTCACTTAACACTCATTGCATCAAGCGATGCTCACAGGGGTGAAGAAGTGGGATTGAAACTAGTGAAATGAATCACATAGCATCAATCATCACTTCCGAGGCTTGCACCTGGTAACCAGGAATTCCCGGGAGGTCACCCATCCCGGGAAGTCCTGGTTACCACTCATTGCATTACTGACTAATTTCTCATTATTTTTTAATAGTTCACTTAGCACTCATTGCATCGAGTGATGCTCACAGGGGTGAAGAAGTGGGATTGAAACTAGTGAAATGAATCACATAGCATCAATCATCACTTCCAAGGCTTGCACCCGGTAACCAGGACTTCCCGGGAGGTCACCCATCCCGGGAAGTCCTAGTTAGCACTCATTGCATTACTAACTGATTTCTCATGATTTTTGAATAGTTCACTTAGCACTCATTGCATCGGGTGATGCTCACAGGGGTGAAGAAGTGGGATTGAAACTAGTGAAATGAATCACATAGCATCAATCATCACTTCCAGAGCTTGCACCCGATAACCAAGACTTCTCGGGAGGTCACCCATCCAAGATCACCTCTAGCTCAAGCGTGCTTAACTGTGGAGTTTTCCCCACAACCAAGCCCACTTAGCGTGCTACCCCATTCGCAAAACCTTAGCAATTATTGTGCCTCATGAATCATTCAAGTAGAGATCCCTTCACTCTTTTTGAATTTAAGTATGGGGGTTTACGCAATGCATTATATTAGATATCATTTTGGGATTCAACTGCGTTAAGTAAGTCATTCACGTATGACCATTTTCATGAGAGGTAGTCGTAACTGACTAATTT
>APFE030211455.1:0-27508 GCA_000404065.3 Pinus taeda
ATCCTTTATATATGACTCCTACGTGTAATACCACGGGCCAATACCGCTTATTACTAATACCACCTATCTAATACTACGGCCCATTTGCAACTAACTGTGGTTCCTTTATTAATTGTGGATTAACCACTTACAATTATTAATATGGGCTTTATTGACTCTTGACTATGACGTGGTCCCATTACATAGATAAGGGGGTTAGGGTGGGACCCTAACAATGCTCATCAAAACATTGACTTTCAAGATGCCATCATACACTCACTAGGGAGTTGTGCAACTTTGTACCAATCCATGCCTTCTTTGGTTCTATGAATCATCCAAGGCATCCTCTGAATAATTCCAATCATTAATGCTACACCAACTGACTGAAGTGGGATTGATATAATAAGCTTATATTTCTACAGGTCATATGAGAAATATGATCTAGGAGGCTCATGCATAATGAATAGGCTCAATATACCTTAGTCCTGAATAAGGGATGCATAGAGTACTTATACCAGATGGAGGGCTCCTGCTGTTTCAAGTGCTACTCCTCTTTGGAGACTACTCACTATTATAGGGAATCAAGGGAACCAAAACCATCAACCTAATACTAACGTCCGGGGAAACTAGACCTGATTGGATCAGCGTTCATCAGAGCTTTGGACAGGTGTGGTGTTCAATCACACTTGCTTTAATAATATTAGTTAATAGCACTCAAACACGATATGCATAGGTAGGCGAAACCAAAGATGCATGAAACCATTGATATATAAAAACGAAATTATTTATTGACCTGAATGGAGAGGATTATGTATATGAACCTATTCAAACCAAATTTTTATTATTAAAATGCGCCTCACCATATGAATAGTGAGTGGGTTCCACTCCATTTGATAGTGTTTTTCAGATCAACTGGAACCCTAAATAGGTGCGTTTTTTACGTGGGAACTTTATTGAAACCTGAACCTTTAGGATTTGATTTGAATATATGCCTTTACAAAATACACACTTAGCTACCAATCGTATGATTTGTAATTAGGGTGTGAAACCTTAACACCTAACATATTCATCCATCTTCTATGATTATCCATTGGAGGATAACACCCAATAATCAAACATTGCAAATGTTGAAGTGAAGTTAATTCCAAGCCATTTCGTTAATGCAACTCCAATAGATATCACCGCTAGCCATAACTCTCTTCCACTGTGCTCCTCGATTGTGGTCGTGTCCGGCTCTGCCATGAGTGTGGTGCAGTCGCTACATCATTCACACATATGAGAACATTATACATTGATCATCTTGTAATATTTTTTCGCTGCAGTAACATTGTCTTACTGTCATATGATGATATTGTCACACTTGTAATATCATTATCACACTCTATTGGTTATCAATTTCCACTGTAATATGTATGGTGCATCAAATGTATTTTGGAACCTTATCAGTCCACCATGCCAACAATATACTAAATCCTTGTTTCAGATTTTCTTGAACAACCACCAAACATTCTCCATGACTTGTAGATCGAGTATCTTATACTCATATTTGAAATTGATCTATCGGTAATAAATTATTATTTTTTTCACTCCTTGCTACACCTTATCAAGATAAAAAGACCAACAGTTTTCTCTTTGAGTGCCTTTACCTCTTTTTTGGCAATGATGACAGTTGTGTTTTTCCCTCGGATGTCAAATATTTGGCAGGGGAGATTGCCAAGGATTGGAAAAAGGAGATGAATATGGAGAATACTATTCATGCTAGTAGGGTGAATATTATGGCCTTTCTGAAGCTCTTGGCATCGTTCAAGGTCACGACAGGTTATGAGAGGGATGAGATTATGAGGCTACTATTTATTGTTTCGACGAATGAGGAAACTCTAGAGTTGTATCATTCTCTTGGGTTGTCTCCTAACATATTAGATTAGTGCCTTGTTCATATCTCTTGGTGTTAAACATCAAGTAAAAGAAGACAAAATAATGGAAGCGAGTGTGAAGTCCCACATCAACAATTCTGAGATAAAGGTGCTTTATGGATTACTACATGTGCTAAAAGCAACTTTTCCAATTTTGAAATTCGTTTATGGTTGCAAGTCCCCAGAGCTTATGTGCTAGTTTCCTTTCTCATTACCTCACTTTGGCTATACTAAAACTGCTTAGAAGTCCGTGTGTGCATTGTGGGTCCTCTCCATTGTGTTTGTTGTGATTCCTCCTTACTTTCAAGCCACCTAATAATCCCAGTGCCATTATACTTGTCAATTCTTATTGTCAGGACATCACCTCTGCTCTTAATGCCTTTTTTAGTGTCAATATCGAACTACACAAGTGATTCATGGAAGTCCCATCCAAAACTCCTGGTCACATAATGTCCTCTTATGGTTTTTCAGTGGGTGATTATAGTTCTTTATTATTCCAGAAGCGTGGATAGTCATCATACAACATGAATTTAGCTTTCCCTTCACAAGTTTCCGCCATTTTCTGGTTTAGGGTTTTGTTTAACAACTCCTAAGGATAAATTACAATGGATGGATAATAGCAATAATAATACCACTTATCTCCTATTAAACGTTCAAAGAAAACATAGGGAGGCGAAAAACCAAGCATAAGTGAAATGTTGCTCGAAGTAATGAATTTTTTTACAAGAGATATGTTAAATGCATTGTATTGTTTTCGTGTGCCAACAACTCAATGACCTATACAACAATTATAAAGCACACATTGTATCAATGTTGCACATTGTAATAAATATTGTTGTGTAACACATTTTGTATGTTTTTCTTCTGGTCATATTGCCTTTATCGATTCTATTTAGACAATAGTTGTTTAAGCTTTCTAACGTTGTTGAAGACTTAAGACTGTTGGAATATAACTGACACCCATGCGTTACCTTTCATTGTTACCTATAATCCTTGATGTCAATTCTTTCGTCCCTACTTTTCCTTTCCACCATCATTGTAATCACATAATGATACCATTAAGTTGTTTTTACAGGTACTGTCACCTCTGCGTCCTCGTATGAATTTTCCATCTAGCCATGTTATTGTTACACTTTGGATTCTCCTTCATGACCTGATTCATTTCACCTGGATTTAAAATATCCTTACTACTTATCTCTAAAGTCTCCATAGTTATCTTTAGGTTTACAATTTGGTTCATTTTCGAACCTCTTGGGCCAATACTTTTTCTTTATGTTACCCATTCATCTACGCTCGATCTGTCCTCCATCTCTAGTGTTTATTGCACTTTTGTCTTCCTTTTCGAAACTCATAATGAATGCACCATTTCATATTGACTGCACATTTCATATTCACTGCAACAACATTCGTATCACTAACTAGGCCCTTGAGGTTGACTTCCAACTGCAATACTGCTATCACAATATTCAATATGCTCTCAAAATATAATTAGTGTGATTAATGAACATATTTTTTGCTTCTGATGATCTATGTCGGTATTATTTTCCATATTCTATTCTTCGTCTCATTGATAATTCCCTAGTGATATTTTGAGCCTTGGCTCTATTGATTGGTCCATGTTTGTGATTGTTTCTTTTACATATGAGACTCCATTTCTTATACACACTTTATTGAATTTGTGAATTTGAAGCACTATAGGATGGGAGAAGATTATTCCCATGTCACTTAAATTTTATATTCCTTCATATCGGTTACCAAGTTTCCTTTGAAGACTCTTTTGGAGACACAGGATAGTTTTTTTCATATGTAGCTTGTTATCTTGGTGGTTCTGACAACGATGGTCCCCAATTTTATACTATTGACATAAAATTCGAGTAGGAAGTGGTGTTTTTCTTCTGTTCTTTTGTTGAGGTAAACTCTCTTCATTGTTCCACTAGTTACAAATAAATTATCATGTCTCTACCATACCTCATGTACAAGTTCGCTCTCATCATATTAGTTATCTCTTCCATGAAATTATTTGTGCTACTCTCTTATGACCTCTGAAGTTAGAAGAGAGCTTTCAACCAAACTTGGATCTTTAATGCCACCTTCCCAACCAAGGCTGCAATAAAATGCATAATGCAACAAGTCTATCCTTGTGATATTTGCACTCTCCTTGTGGTTTTCTCATTTCTATTTATTTTCTCCCCGTGAGATGTTGTTTCTGTTTTAACATTGACTGGGTGATTGTCTTGTTGCCTAGAGAAACTCTCCCTGAAACTATGATGACTTCATTTCTCTATTCAAATCACAAGATTCTCATTTTTCTCCATCTTCCATACCTTACTTGGTTTCCTTATGTTGTTTTATGCACTTCCTTTTGGTTCATTGTCTGGTATGCTTGGAGTTTCTTCTATTTTCTGTCTAGAACTCTTTAGGGTATATTGAAGTCTATAGTATTTGGCTTTGTGTCCATGATTTCTACATAAATAGAACCTTATTTGACCAAGATAAGGTGAAAAATATGTGTGCACTCTTGTGCTATTCTTTGCATATAGCTCACACTCAATGGCTCTATGTCCAAATTCATTTCACAAATAAGAGTAACCATGGAAAATTTTTATGTACCTGGTTGTTGGTGCCCTCCTTTGTTTATTTGCTAGATAGTACCTTCTTATTTGTTGTGTGTTTTGCAGAATAACCATGATCTTCTTGTTCTTACAATCTTCTGCCACATGTCCATGTTCATGGCAAGAAAAACATGTGATGTTTTTCCCAAGAGCAAAGAACCTCCTTTGAGATCTTCCGAACTTGTTCAACTCAATCATTAGTTTTTGATACTGCTTCTTGTTTTTATTTTCTTTACAAAGCATGTTGTTGTTAGACTCTTATCCTCTAGGTTCTTTAGAGTTGCTTCATTATCATCTTTAATGGTCTCCTTTTTTGAGTTCTTCATGGAGGCAAGGTCCTCTTATAGTTGCTTACACAACCTCAGCTTCAAATCTTTTACACTGTGGGTCTCTCCCCCTGAATTTATTGCTTATCACCCCTTCTAGTCTCCTTGATTCTTCAAGTTTTGTTTTCAGACTGACAATTTTGTCCTTCTACTCATGCTCTTTCTCATCACATATTTGTACCAGTTTCCTCAAATCTTTGTTTTCATTCTTCAATCTTTCTATTCTAGCCAATGATAAGTCAAGCCTAGCTTGATTTTCATTTTCTTTTTTCTTCAAGAGAGTCGGGCATATTCACACAGGAGATGTTTCAGTTATCTGAACACTTTCCTATTGACAAGGACTCTTCTTCTTCCTCTTTCTCTTTTCACTTTTTGCATTGGTGCTATTAATCTCTCCTTCATGCATGAGGTCGAGTATTTCCCAAATTTATTTTGTAGAATTTAGGTTTATTATTGTATCAAGATCCTTATTATGAAGATTGTTATATATAACACATTTTTCCTTAACATTCCATTTTTTTTCTTGCACAGAGGGAGAGTCTTTAAATTAACCTTTGCTTACAAGCTTCCATACACCATGTCCATAAGCTATTAGTTAGGTTTTAAACTTATCTTTCCATTCATGAAAGTTTGATGTACTAAGCATAGACACACTTCAATGGTCCATGACTAAACCATGGCTACCTTCAATTTATTAATTTTACACCAAAGTAACTGGCTTTGATACCAATTAATGAAAACTTGACAAAATTCGTTGGGGGGGGGGGGGGGTTGAATCAATTTAGTATATTCATGGACATTAAGATTATTTTCATTAATCTCACTAACTAGACCATTACATGAGCAAATTAACAAATTATGACCAACGGATTGAATATGTGAACAACATTTAATACGCAAACAAAACATCTTATCAACACATAATAATAACACATATTGACACTAGATATATGTGGAAACCCATGGGATAAAGCCATGATTTTATTATTGTTGTGATGAAAAGGCAAACTGCTACTCCTTATTACATCTGACTATCTATACGTTCCAACCTACAATAGGTTGCTACCTCAATTTTCCACAAGCTGCAACATGCAAGGAAGCTCCAACTCCTATATGTTTTCTGTAGGCTACAACCCACAAGAGGTTCTTCTGTAGGCTACAAACCACAAGAGGCTCCTACCTCAACAGGCTACAACTTGATGTTTATCAAGCCACTACTTGAAAGGACACTGCCATATCTTGATGCAAACATGAAATAAGAATGTGTTGGTTTACCTAGTCATAATTTCTACATGTCTCCATCTTCATTTTTGCACCTTCTTCCCTTCAAATTTGTTTCACATCAACCTCATAAGTTCGAGGTAAATAATGTATAATATCTCAATCATCTCCCTCACATTCTCCAATTCCCTAACCTCTCCAATGCCTTCCAAAATAACATATTTTATAAAGATAGTTTTTTTGGTTGTTTGTATCCCACATAGGAATATGAAGTGAATAGGCTAGACTCTTTGCCTTCCACCCATTTGTTTCCAAACTCTTCATATCTTGAATATTAGAACACAAAATAAATAATCCATCCAATATTAATTTCATCCACATGTAATCATTAAATTCATCAACCTAATTCCTACATCAAATACCAATATTTATCATTAATGCATCACAAAAATCTTTTCCTTTGATTTGGAGTCTTTCCTTTGCATCACAACAATTCAGGGCAATCAAAAATTTCACATCACAACAAATTCTTCAATATCGCAATATTTTCAACATTATCCAAGCATATCACAACTCCTTTGTGTTTCTCCCTTGCTTACTGCTCTTGTGCTGCTCCTTTGCTTGCTTCTCCTTGTGCAAGTTGATCCTTTGTATGTTGCTCCTTGTGTTGGCTACTCCTTTGCTTGCTACTTTAAATCTATAACAACATGTGTCTTCCTCTGCTTCTTTTCCTTGATCACAATGCTTGTTGTTGCTACTTCATTTCTCCTTGCTGCTACTTCTTTTCTTCTATTGCGCTTTTTCCATCAATGAAAACAATGCCAACATGTACTTTATTTTATCAACCTTATTTCTTATTTAATTACATAATTATAACTTAGTAATGAAAACATAATAGTTTAACTTCTACAAAAATTTAATAGCCTATTTTAATGATACAACATACTTTGTAATTTAAATATATAACTCAAAAATTAATTTTAATAATAATTATTTTGTATATTAATAATATTAACTTGATAATATAATATAATATTTATAATAATATAATCGTAGTCAACCATAATCAACATAGTCAACTATGTTCAACCTTAATCAACATAGTCCATCATATACATCTGTTGCTACGTGTTGACAATCATCATCCAACTAGTTGAATGATTGCCAAACTACCTTTGCAATGGTCAACCATGTTCAAACTAGCTCTTCAATTTTCATACGAGCTCAACAATGTTCAACTATGGTCAACCATATTTATCAATAATTAAATATTGATAGCCATGGTCAACCATCTTCCTCTATAATAAAACATTGATGATTGTGGTTGTTCATGTTCACCTATAGTCATCCATTGTTTACCAAAGCTAATTGTGGTTATTCAATATCAACCATGGTCATGATCATACAAGCATTGATAATCAAGGTCAAACTTTTCACCCACAATTGTCCACATTTGACCATAAAGAACAATTTCCAAAAAAGCTCAACCATGTTAAAAAAATATCACAAAGTGAAAAACAAAAACCAATAGTATAATGTGATGAGCATATATCAACATCTCAATCTAACGAACAAAATTTAATGTCGTAATGTGATAAAAAAATTAATGTCACAATGTGATGATCAAAATTTGACTTGCAATGTGATAAACACATATTAATGATGAAATATGAAAGAAAACAATTGACATTACAATGTAAAACAAAAAAAAATCAACATAGCAATGCAGCAAACAAAATTGAATGTCACAAATGTGACAAAGAAAAAATTTATGTCAGTGTGTGAGAAACAAAAATGGATGTCGCATGTGATGAAAAAAATTGTCATCACAATGTGGAAAATATATATTGTGACAAACCTTCTTGTTATCCCTCTTGTAAATCTTTCTATGAATTGTAATTCATGTAAATAATGTGGATATGTGAACATCGACTGGCTAGGGGAAGTGAACACAGATTCTAAGTTTTGAGGAGGTGGAGTTGAATGTAAACCCAAACCATTGTAGTTATTTCACCACCTATCTCCCTTATGAACAAAGTTGCATACTTAACAATAAATGTACTGGATTCTCGTTTTGTGATAGGTCACATCAAATCATGATTTTCATGCCGATTTTGAAAAGTGTTGATGCAACATAAACCTTTTTTTGTAGAGAATCATATTTTTGACACTTAAATTTACTTATGTATTAAGTATGGACCTTTTTTTAAATGTTACTGATATTAATGCCAATTTTGAAAAGTGGTGTTACAACATCAAGTCTTTTTTGGATGGTATATTTCTAACACTTTAATTTACTTATGTATTAAGTATGGACATATTCTTTTAAATGTTGGTGATTTTCATGTTGATTTTTAAAAGTGATGATGTAGCATCAACCTTTCTTTAGGGGGGTCATATTTTTGAAACTTTAAATTTTCTTAGGTCTTAAGTATGCACCCTTTTTTTAATGTTGATTATTTATTCATTTTTGAAGTTGTCTTCTTATTCTTCTTATGAGATGCTTGTTTTTTAAGCATTATTCGAGTATCTATTATTTGTTTTACTTTGCAGTGTTTTTTGTAATGAAATTTTCAATTTTTTTGCAAGTTAGTTTAAAATAATAATAAAATTATATTTTTGAAGTTAGTAATTTTATTATTTATGTATCGTTGATTAATACTTCAATAGACATAAAATAATTGTCACTAAAATAGTAATAATTTTAAACACTTACAAAAGATACACATTTTCCATATATATAATTTAAAAATCACACATTTTGGGGCATTTTCACTAAAAGTAACATGTTAACTAAAATATTTTTATAGGAAAAAAATAGTAAAAAAAAAATATTTTTTGAGGATTTTATGTATAAAGGTGATAGTATTCCAAGTTTTGTTTTAAGGAAAAAAAAAATTACTCAAAATATAATTTTAAGTAAAAATAACAAAATATAAAGAAACCCTAAAACATGAAAGAAAAAAAGTACAAAAATTCATTTAAAATATAAAATAAAAAACATTTAAAAAAATGAAAACAAAAAAGAACAAAAGAAAAACTTAGCAAAGGGGAAAAAATTAAAAACTAAATGATTAAGTTTTTTTGTTTTGTTGATTTTTTTGTCATCTTTAGTGTTTTTACATAAAAAAAATTTGTTGTTTTTTTAGTTTTTTAACGTTTTTCTTCTATGCTGAATTTAATTTCTTAAGTTTTCTTTTTATATGTTTATTTATCTTTTTTACTTCTTTTTTTTATAGAGGTTGCATCTATTCTCTACTAGCAACTCAATCCCACTATGTGTAAATGATAGTTGATTTTTAAGTTTTCATTAGAATGAATCAGGTTTCCTCCCATTATGTGTCAATTTGATGATTGAATTTTAAGTTTTTATTACAATGGGTCAAGTTCACCCCCATTGCACGTCAATTTCATGGTTGATTTTTAAGTTTTTATTGCAATGTATCAAATTGTCTTAGGCTAAGATTTTAAAAGAGCTATACTTTTAGCATTAAAAAAAATACTTTTGGTATAATGACTCTTTGATTTATGTATTCATTTTTAAAGTTTATTTTTAGTCGTGATATTTGGTCTATAATGTCATGATTGAAATATGTTGAAATTTGAAAGATTGTTATACTCATGATATTTGGTTTTAATTCCATGGTTAAAAAATGTTAAAATTTTAAAGTTTTTCAAGGTCGTGATATTTTATCTTTAAAGCAATAATTGAAAAAATGTCAAAATTTTAAGGTTTTCAGAGTCATGATATTTAAGTTTAACATGCTAGTTGAAAAGTACTGTAACTTTTAGGATTTTTAGAGTCAAGATATTGTATCTTTAATGATATAATTGAAAACTGTTAGAATTTTAAAGCTTTTCAGAGTCATGATATTTTATTTTTAATGTTATTGCTAAAAATGTAGGAATTTTAACCAAAAAAAATTATGCAACATCAACACTTCTCAATTTCAGGGTGTTTTCCATTCTTTTTGCAAAAAAAAATAAGTTAATAATTCCAATATTAACAATAACCCCACTCCCCCTCCCCCCCCCTAAAAAAAAAGATGCAGTATCAACACTTTTTGCTTCCAAGATGATTTTTCAATTTTATTACACAAAAATATTGGTTTCTAATGTTCTCACTAAAAAATGGAATTATAACAAAACAAAAAAATCATTAATGCAATATCAACACTTTATTTTCGTAGCATTTGTTTTACATTTTTTATGCAAAAAAGGGGTTTTTTGGGCTAGAATTCCTATTTTGAGGTTACAATTCTAGTTAAGTTAATAACTTTGTTAGTGGAAAGTGTGTCATGGTCAAGACATGTGAAAAAAGTATGTGAAGAAAACCCCAACAAGAGACAGGGTGTGGAGAGGTAGAGATGCAAGAGAGTGAATAGAGTTTGTAGCGATATCAAGCAAGAGATAACTCATAGAAGAATGAACATAAACACATAAGGAAATATAATGCAAATTGTGGAATTGGAAGTAAAATGGATTTGTTAGGGAGAAATAACTTTTCTCTAACCGCGCTTTATGTTTGGGATATCATTCCCTATGTTTTTCTAAGGGAATTGTGTATGGATGTGAATTGATTGGTAAGGGAGAGTTCAATGTAGTTGAAACACTTAGTGCTAGCCCATGGGGTTAATAAACCATTAGGATGCTAACTAAGGCTAATAAACTACATAACAGACTAAGACACCCATGTACTAGCTAAAAGGACTAATAAACCACTTATTTAATTTCTCAATAACTTAGTAAAACACTTTGATAATGGGCTCTTCACTCCCACAGTACTAGCTTAGAGAAGTCGGTAGATAAACCTCCTAGATAGTGTATTCCTTCTCCTAGAATTGAGTTTTAACTCATTGAGCCTTCGATGAACTCCTGTGGTTGTTTTTGTATTGCAATAGGCTCACTATGGCGATATCCCTCTTCTTACCATCTTTTTGACTAGTTATTGCTAAGAATACTCCTAAGAAATTAACTACTCAAACTCTGAATCTAACTTTGGTGTGGTCAATTACAAGAAAGGTTACAATGTAACTTACCTATAGTTCGGTGGAGTGTTGAAGTCCCTCCATCAATAGTTATTTACATGTTTATGTACAGTGATATAATGAACCCATTTAAGTTGATATGGTGTGTCAAATTTAATGGCATGGGTGCTTACTGTCAAGGAGCCTTTGTTGTTTATTAATTTACGATGTTTTGAATTGTATATCGCATGACAAGACAATTTCATGGATTGTTATTGTACATGAATAATACAATGTGATGAGCATATATCAATATGTGAATATAATTAACAAAAAATAACGTTGTAATGAGATAAAAATGTGTTTAACAAAAGTTGACTTGCAATGATGAAATATGAAAAATATAAATATCCATTTAATATTAAAATAAAATATTATGGTTAAAATCAATGTCATAACTAAAATCAACCTAACAATGTTATGATCGAAAATCAATGTCATAATGTGCGAAGCAAAAATTTGACACGCGGTCAGGAACTGGGTGATGTAGTGGGCCGTCCAGCAGCTCGGGTGTCGTTGTTTGGATTTTCAATATGAGCAGGAGTTGTGGAACTGGGTGATGTAGTGGGGCGTCCAGCAGCTCGGGTTTGGTTGTTTGGAGTTGTGGTCGTGGTGATTCCTATAGCTCGTACGAAGCTGGAGCGAGGTTTCTGCGACCGGACGGATCTGTTGGTATTTGTGTTTGGACGTGATGATCTGTTAGAATAGGCACCCACATTTGTGGAATTAGCTGACGGCTGCTGTTGGGCGGTGCCGCCAAACCCTCGGCCTGTGTTATTTTTATTATTACGGTTCCTTTTGCGAGACACGGTGATCTCTAGGGACCGGAGGATGGAACCATTCAGCTCGAGGGCTTTGTCGGCGCTGCCCAAATCTGAGAACTCCACGAACGCATATCCCTGTGGGTTTCCGAACTCGTTTGCAGGTATGTTAATACGATTCACTGTTCCGCAGCGCTCAAAATGTGTGCGCAAATCCACTGTCGTGCACCAGTAGTCCACATTATCTACATAAACCGAGTACCTGTCGAATTCCTCTTCTCCACTTCCCATTAACGCTTCTTCTTGTATGCTGTTGTCTCTATTTTCATCATTAGGAGTGGCGCTGTTTGTCGTTATTCCCGTTGCCCGAACGTAGTTCAAACGCCAATTGGAGGACGACGAACGAGGCTGCTGCTGAATGGGAATGGGGTGGTTGTTCGTGTTTGCATATGGTGGTCTCGACGATGATCTGTTAGGATTGGCACTCACGCTTCTCCAATTCTTTGGAGGCCGCTGTTCTGAGGGGAGACGAATGGCGCTGTTGATGTTGTTGTTGTGGTTGTTCCAATTTCGGCCGTTACTTTTGGCGCGAAACACGGTGATCTCTCTGGACCGGAGGATGGAGCCATTCAGTTCGGCCAGGGCTTTCGGCACGCTGTCTACATCTGAAAACTGCACGAAAACATACCCTCGTGGGTTCCCATACTCGTTTTTAGGAATAGTAAGGCGTTTCACTCTCCCGCACCTCTCGAAATGTGCCTTTAACTCGTCCTCTGTGCACCCATAGTCAACATTAGCTACATAAACGGAATATGCTTCCAATTCTCCTCCCCCTCCGGTTACCACTGCTACTTGTTTATTAGGTATCGCCTCCTTATTGAGCTGCACGTTCTTCACCGACTTCCCAGAATTCGCAGCCATGACAAATTACTTCTACTTCACTGTTATTCTTTTCCTGTAAAGACCAATCAAGCTTATCAGACTGAAAATGCAAAGCTTCTAACTGCTCGCTGCGCTGTCTTTATCATTTGATTGGATCTAAATCCAATATATATACATGTTGAAACCACCCAGGATACGCTTCACCGATTTTGGTCGACATATAACCACTTTGGCACAGGTATACGCTTCACCGATTTTGGCCGACATATAACCACTTTGGCACAGGATGAAAGCTGATGTTATTTGGTTTGGCTTGGCTCATATAATATAATGCGTTGAGAGAAATGTGGAATTGTAGGGTGAGTGTAGGTTAATGAAATTTTCAAGGTAAATATAAAAAAATAACATGTTTATTTAAATGAATGATTTCTGATTTTTATCATGGATTAATTTGAATATGATATAAAACAACGAAATATAAATTATTTTTATATTATTTTTTAAAATATATAATTTTTATTATAAAATATGTTTTATTATTTTAAATTTGGGTTTATATTATTTTCATATAAATACATATAGTGTATAAGTTTTTGTGTGAAGATATTAGGTATTGAAAAGAAAAAAGATTTTTTTTAAAGTTGTATAATTGTAGACAACTCATTGTTGATGTTTTTCAAACTTTATATTGTTAATTTTGTATATTTTCAAAATGTAAATATTTACTTTAGATAGTTAATGTAGTCTAATGGTAAAGCCTAAGACTTGAAAGAACATTTTAAAGGTGCACTTCCACAAGCACTAAAATGACTACAATATATGCATTTTAACATAAATAAATAAATTAAAAAAAAATCAACAAAAAAAACATAGATAAATAAAAATAGAATATTCTAATGTAAGCAGAGTTGATAATGGATCATCCAAAGAAATATTCTTCATTTTTTTTTCTCTATAATAATAGATGAGACTCTTCATATTCTTTCTCTATAATACTAGATCAGATTCCTCATATTTTTTTGCAATAGTAATATTTCTTACCCATCATTGATCATCCACAAATAGATCTCTTTAAATTCCTTCCCTAATATAGTACATCCAAAAGAATACATACTTTCATTATATTTGTACATCTCGTTCATAACGAATCGTCTACAAATAGATTTTTTTTTAAAATCCTTCCCTATAGTAGTACACCCACCAGATTACACATACTTTGTAACATCAACTATATTATGTATAACAAAACGTAGATTTATAGTCCCCAATGCTCTAATATTTCAAGTTAAATAAAAGTGTATTGCTCATTTAATGCAAATTATTGGGAGACCATTGTACAACTAGTGTGTAATTCTTCCAAAGAATAATAACGTTTAGGTAGTTTAAGTCCTTTGAGACTTCATATGCACACTTCTTGTGCTTTCTATAAACATGAGTATAATTGATCTAAATAAAGTGATTAGATATTTCTTTTAACTATAATGCTAATGGAAGGAGAGAATTATTTTGTACTTGAAGACTTCCCTTTATTGTGTAAATAACCATAGATGAATCAACCATGACCTTTTAGCTTATAAATCCCTTTTAGCTTATAATTCCCCCAACGTATTTGTTTTCTCTTTTGTAAACTTGGAAGTTCTTCCTCTATTTATATTACTTTTTCAAAATCTTTAACAACCATTTGCTCCAGGTGGCTTACTTGTCCGAAGGAAACCAGATAACCACCTGTCAGCATTAAACCCTTTCCAAAATTTAAAGAGGTTTATTGCTATCCATCTAGCATCATTGTTTTGATTATCTATACTATTGTTTCTAGAAAGAAAATTAAACATGTAAATGCATTTCATCAAAAGATTTTTTTTTGAAATCAAACTGGATCACTGCGTCAATCCTCATCCGAGGATATTACTAGGGGTAGCGCCTTGGCATTGGATCTTGGCATCTCGCTCCGCTGCTCAATTCTCCACTTCAGCTCTTTAAGAGTTTGTTCAATTCTTCCCACGGCCAGGTTATTTATGTAGGTCTGTATCTCAATTGTCGTTATCTCCCTGAGTAATTTCGTCTTAACTGGGTTCTTTTCCTTGTTCTTCTCCTGTGTTTCTGCTCCATCACCCGTCGTTTGCTCTCAATGCAGGGTCATGGCCAGTGCCGCCACATTCTTCATTACCCAATACTGTTGTATGGTTTCCCTGAATAGGGAATGCCTTCCACAAGTATTCCCGGTATCAAGCACCATGCTTTCCCACTCTTCTATGGGGATGTCTGGATGCTTAATATTGTCATTCAGTTCCCTCTCCCAACTTGCAATTTGGGCTCTAATGTTCGGTGGATTCTATGTCATGCAAGCGTTAATAATTGTCTTCATATGTTCATTGCCTGGCTTCCTTCGTCTTTTCGTGGTCGGCCCACTTGTTCCTTCTTCTGTCTTGGTTTCTCTCTTTCCTGTCCTCGGTGCCATTTTGCTCCCTGCGTGTTTGCAACTATCTTCTTCCTGGTGTTCTCTGTTTTTCTCACTGTACTTTCCCCGGTATGTTAATATAACTATCACAAAATCGTTGCATTTATCAAAGTTGTTATATTGAATCAAAACAATTTCCCAGTTGCTCGTTTTCTTTCCCTTTCGAGTGTTTGCTACCTGAGGGGTTTTAGTCATATTGGGTTTAGAGCCAGTGCTTTTTTGGTAAGGGTTTGGTGTTTTCTTGGGTTTCTTCCCATTTTCCTCCTGTGGCAACAGTCTGCGCCCAGCCTTACCTTTTTGGTCATCCTCATGGGATCCTCCCTGTATGAGGTCAGATTTTAGCTCAACCTTTCCCAGGGTCTCTCTGGCTTGTCAACAAGTTTCCTCCTGGAGTCGGCTCTACTTCCCTCACCCTAAGGTTGCTTGATTTCCTAGTTCACTATAATCCTTGGGATTTTTTCCCCATGTTTCTTCCATTTTTCCTATTGGCTCGCTCCCATCAATTCCTACAGGGCTGGCTAGGGTCATGTTCTATCGAGGAATACTATAGGGTTTTATCACAGGATGGCCCTCTCCCTTCCTGGGTGCGAGACCCTCCCTCCTGATCTTCCTATCCTGGAAATTCAAATGCACTGCAAAATTGGTTTTACCATTGTTGCAGGAGGTTCTGTTATCCTTCTTTACAGTCTTATTCATGTTCCATTTCAGAGTTCCTATTTTCCTAATGAAAATAATTCTAAACCTAGCAGGGATGTTGATCAAAAGGACTACATACCAACTTGCCGATATGTTGCCTCTTCCATCTGCCGTCTGCGTCTTCACTCTTCAGCCACCTTCCCTCTCGCCAACTTTTCTCGTCTTCATCTGCATGCATTTTGCTATATTCTTATTTTCGTTAAGTTTTATTCATCTTTCCCTCTGGTCCCTTGCCTTTACTTCCACTTGTCTATCGTTATTACCTGCACCCCATCTCGAGATGTTGCCCTTCTATCCTTACTGCCATCTCCTCTCATTAATCCGCACTTTCTCCTAGCTGCTTTGTCGTGTTCTTGTTGTCCTTGTCCTGTCACTTGTTATCATTCTTCTGCCCACCCTCCTGCTCTTTGCCCTGCCCTCCTCTCTATCGTTCTCTTCTGTCACTGCCCTCGTTCTCTGGGGAGTACCCCAATTAGCAACTTTGTTTTGCTTGTCATTTAACAGGATGCCTAAGTACTTAGTAGGGATGTTCATGACTATGAATCCCATGGTTCTTCCTAGGAAGGCTTGGGAGGAAGCTTCGGTATTGAAGAAATAAATTTCTGATTTCTCTTTGCTTATCTCTATCCCAGAGGCCCCTCTGAAGTCTGTGAGAATTTCCATTATTTTTTTTGCTTCTTTGAGTGTTTCTTGTCCATATAACATAATATCATTGAAAAATTGTTGGTGGGTTAGAGGTAGGTCATTTCCCCAAAGTATTAATCCATTCATTTGCTCCATATTAACCCATCTGCTGCAAGGATAAATAGGAATGGGGATATCAGGTCGCCCTGCCTAAGCCCTCTAGATGGATTGAAGGTTTCTGTTGGTGACCCGTTTAGTAGTACTGACATAACTGGCATAGTTATCATTGACATTACCTAGTTTATCCACTTGTTTTGAACGTTGTATGCCTTTAGAATTTTCTGGAGGTATCCACAATTAAGTCTGTCATAAGCTTTGGCTAGGTCTAGTTTTATCAACATCCCTTTGGTTTTTGAATTTTTCAATGAGTGAATTGGTTCTTGTGCTACCACTATGCCATCTATTATTTGGTTGCCTTTGACAAACCCCATCTGCTCCTAGGATATCAACTCTAGTAATATTGGTTTTAGTCTATTCACCATGATTGTAGCTACTATTTTGTATATAACATTGCAGAGTGCTATTGGTTGGAATCCTTGTGGTTCTTCTAAGTTCTCCATCTTTGGTATCAGGGATATGAATGTAGCATTCAGGGTCGGGTGCATTCTTTTGGTGCATCGAGACTCTTCTACTGCATTCACTATATCTTGGCTCATGAAGTTCACGTGGCTTGATAAAATTCTAAGGTGAATCCATCAGGCCTAGGTGCTTTATTCTTTGCCATCTATTATGTTACCTCCTCCACCCCCACTTTCATTATGACCCTTAGGTGAGCCAATTTCTAATCTCTAGTTACTATTTTAGGGATATGTTGACTAATTTTATCAATGTCGTCCTTCCTTCTGATATCGGGTTCTGTCAGGAGCTCTTTAAAATGTTATACCATCAGATTCTCCATTTCAGCTTTCTGTGTTATCCTGTTGCCTTGGTGGTCCCTTAGGGAGAATATTATATTTTTCTATCGGTGATGTACCATTGCCTTATGAAAGAATTTCGTGTTTCTTTCTTCTTCTTTTAGCGATTGGATTCTCGATTTTTGTTTCTATAAGATTTCCTTTCGTTTTCTTCTTTCGTCCAATTTCTTTAGCACCAGTCCTTCTTCTTTTGTTAGCTCTTCATTTCTTCCTTCTTCTATGATGTTCTGTTGT
Organism: Pinus taeda; assembly: GCA_000404065.3. NCBI lineage: Eukaryota > Viridiplantae > Streptophyta > Pinopsida > Pinales > Pinaceae > Pinus > Pinus taeda. The sequence goes on from APFE030211455.1 coordinate 17,708, forward strand.
ATTAGTTTCATCTTTATTTGGAGTGTTTCTTGTTCCTTTTGAATATTTCCAAATTCTTCTTTGTTCCACTTCTTTATCTTCCTTTTATGTCTTTTAATCTAAGTTGGAGGGTGTTCATTTTGTTTCTTCCTTCCATCCCTGTCTCAGTCTCCTTCCACCAATTCTTCATTTTATCTACGAAGGTGGGTTCTCTCAACCAAAATGCCTCAAACTTAAAGGGTCTATTCTAGTTCTATTGATTCATAGCTATTTCTAATTTAATGTGCCAGTGATCCAACACTAAACATCAGAGAATTGTTGCTTCATAGAAGATATATTTTCCAATGAAGTGTTCTATTGGTAGGAATCTGTCTAGCCTAGATGCTATTTGTCTTCTCTGTCCTCTTCAATTGTTCCACATGTATTTTCCATTTAAGTTGGGATATCTACCATTTTCAGTTTTGCTTGAAGGTCCCTGAATTTCTCCATCTCTGGCTCTTTTCTTTGTAGTCCACCTTTCTTCTCATCTTTTGATGTTGTCATGTTAAAATCTATTGCTATCAACCACAATTTTTCTTCATGAAGGTTTCCTAGCTATTGAAGTTGGAGGAGAAAGCTTCCTCTTTTCGCTGCTGTATGAGGGTCGTATACTGCCGAAACTAGAAACAATTCTCTATTTCCAATTAATCGGAACTTCCCTGTGAGTATTCTTTTCATGCCTATCTAGTAATCTACTATGATTTATATAGGGTTCCATAGTATTCCTATGCCTCCCGCACTTCCTTTCACTTCTATGGTCATACCTTCATATTTTGGTTTTATTTTGTTTAGGATTTCCTCCATTTTCCTTCCTGAGATTCTTGTTTCGTGTAACAACATTAGTTGGGGTTTTTCTTTTCTTAGCCTTTCTGCTAAGTGTCTTTGTTTTCCTTTACTCTTAAGGCCTCTTATATTCTAGGATGTTATTATCATTAGGGTGCTTGGCTTTTCTGGTGGAGTACCGTCGAGAGCGGAACTACTCTCTCGGTGTTCACTAACATTTCTCCCATGATCAGTATCGATTCCTGTAGATTTCTCTGACCTCTTTTTTTCCCGCATTTTTCTTTGCTTTGATGATCTTGAGTATCATCCTATTGAAGGCCTAGTCGTTCTACCGTTTCCATCTTTCCCTGTCCCTGTTGCGCTTGGTACTGTTGAAACGTTTCTCTGTATATTCTTTTTTTCTCTTTTGGAATGAATCTTTCATTTACATGTCTCCATTCATCTATTAGTTCCGTAATACTTCTTGTTTTTAGCTTAGTTCTTCTCCTCTGCTTGTGTCAATCTCCATTACTGCATTATCCATTTTCTCCCTTACTTCATTTTCCTCCTTCTCTATTGGTTCACCTTTTGCCTTCCTCTTGGTATGTGATTTGCCTTAGCTTGTGCTGCTTTCCTTTCCTTTTTTCTCCCTGATAGTTCATTGTTTGGGTCTTGTTGTTATCTTCTTCTTCTTCTTGTAGGATTTCAAAGTTCTAGTTGTTATCTTCTTATTCTTCTTCTTGTAGGATTTCAAAGTTGTTTGTATTACTTGGCTGGGTTTGTTGATCTTTCCTTCCTTCACTGAGGTTCTCTCTTGTGTGCCTTATTTTGCTTTTTACTTCTTGAAACCCTTCCTTCTCTTCTTGATTTTTCCTCTGTTGTTTGTTCCTTCACTCTTCTTCTTCTGTATTGAGTGGGCGTTCCTTGAAAATATGTCCATACTCATGACGTCTTCTACATCTGAATGGAATGTGCTCAGAGTTAAGGGTTTTCTGCCATACCTCCTCATGATACTCTAGCTGGACTGTATCTGGAATAGGGTCAGCTATATTCATGTAGACACAAATTCTATCATATGAGGTGTATCTTCCCTTTTTTATATTTTTAGCTATTTTAACAAAGCTTCCTTTTATGTTTCTTATACCCTCTAGGATCTTCGGATCCCAGAAGTCGATTGGTAACCCTAATAACCTCAGCCATACTAGGGCTGCCAAGAATTTTTCCTTATCGGGGTTATAATATTCTTCCCAGTATCTCATAAACAACCCAACATTATAATGAAAGTAAGGACCATTTTCAAACACTTTTTCTTTATCTTGTAGGTTCGAGAAGATTACTGTGAAGAAGCCTCTTGCTCCCAACTTTAGCTCGATATCACCTCGGGGTTGCCATTTTATTGGATCCATTTGGTGAGGTCCTTTTCCATCAGCCATACTCCAATGAACTTGCAAATTAGTACATGGTCTTTTACGTAGCTTTTGTATCGCTCTGGTTTGTTCATCGGGATTATAAATCCTGGTTTCTCAGTCGCACATGGTAAACACTTGCCTCTGCTACCTGCCTGCCATCGTGCTCCAAGGACAGGTCTCGGTTTTCTTGTTTCTTCCGCCTAGTTGCTTGTGTTATGGCCTTCTCCTGTCACCGCGTCTCGATAGGATGGGATCTCTCCCCTCCTCTCCTCCTCTGTCATTTCTTCTGGTTCTTGGTTTCTGCGTCTGTCGCTTGCTGTAGTCTTTAGCTTTCCCCGCACCACCTAACTCATGGCCGCTTGACCATTAGGGCTGCAGAGCCTCCCGAATGTATTTGTTCTTCCTATATTAACTTGCCTTTAACCATGTGTGTATTTGTTTAATATAAAATGAAATGAGCCCAACATTCAGAATCTATAACTCAACAAGCCCCATAAAAGAATGTCTAAGCTAATGACTTATCCACCTATATTAATAAAAAAAATCTCTATGTTTAACCTTTAGATTAACCTTGTAATATGAAAATAAAGCATTAATATGGGTTGTTTCTTGAAAAGTGGGCATCATCTTCTCTTCAAATAGAATAATTGCTTCTAGCTAATAGGTTCTCCATAGAACTAGAAATGAGATTTCCTTAGAGCACTCTAGATCTCATACAATAAACCATTCATTGAGACATGTTTCTATGGATTCACATTTACTAGTTAACCAAACACTCCCCAACCTAATCCCTTGTTGAACATAACTACAATGGAAGAAAGATTGAGAAGTGTTTTCATCACTACATCTACGAAGACAACAAATACTTGGACCTAATATATTCCTTTCCTAAAGGGCTGCCCATGTTAAAAACAATTTGTTCACTATGAACCACACAAAAAACTTACACTTGGGTGGAGCATTAACTTTCTATATATTTTACTACCACCACTTGGCGTCTCTTAATCCTAGTTGAAAAAGAAATAAGTATCCAAGACTAGGCGTACAATTTCCCCATGCTCCAAAATTCAAAGCTTATAATAGTCCATTTGGAGAATTGTTCAATATTATATGGACCTTGTTATTTTTTTTAGAAGAAATGATCCAACCTACGACCCAAATTCCCTTCAAAACCAAGGTTAGCTTCATTTCTCCAACCTTGGGACCACAAGGATTTGTCATCTGGACTATCAATCAAGTTAATTGTACATATTCTAATTACCCTTTGGGTGTCATATGATTTCATTCAGGAGGAGTATGTCTCTACCACATGCCATTATTGCATATTCCCTCACTCTTACATGTGATCCATATCTCTTCTGCATGCTAGATAAGAACCTATAATTGGGAATGTTATAGTCTTTTTTTTTCCAAAGAAAAAGTCGCAACTTTCTATTTGATAAAAAGTTACATAAATTACATGGCGCAATTGAATACAACCACTATCCCAGAGGACATATAAGAAAAAATTGGGCTACAATAAATAAAAACAACCTTGAGATCATAATAAAAACATATTTTTCTCATCATCTTGAAGCGTGGACAGGATTTGCATGCCATGAACAGTCACAAAAAAATTAGATAAGCCTAGCAGTTTATAAACTTTGTTTCCATGAGATAATTACATATACATATAAGAGTAAAGTTGTTTACATGTAGCATGTATTTGCAAAAAAGAAACTGTTGATGGTGAAAATAAAAATCATAAAAGGTATGCATTTAGATTCCAATGAAAGGTTCGTGTTGAAAGTGTTGGATCATCCCATATACATGCTCAATAACCTACCAAACTCACATATGTTGTCTAACACTTTCCTTAGACTAAAGGTATGCTAGAAAGTTCCTCTCGTTATAGATGTGACAACAAGAGATAAAATCAAAAGCTTATTTTAACTAGAAAATCTCTTCAAGTATTGGAAGCAGTGTGTAATTGTGGCCTATTTGGGAAACATTGAATGAGTTTATAACATTTAATGAGTCTCTAGAAGCCTAAAACGAATGAAATTCATATTCTAGAGCCCAGCATAAAAGGAGTTTAAGAGAAATTAGTTATGCATAATTGTTGGAACCCATGCCCAAGCCAATTATTTTATTTCAGAAAATATTGATTGTTGATGTAGAGAATGAGACCACCCCCACATGCAACATCCTCATTCGATGCTCCATCAAAATAAGACCAAGGAAGTTGTCAGTTAATCTCTTAAATCAATGATGATGTTAGGGACTTGATGTGATTACTTTGAAGGAAAGAGACCATATATTGTTGTTATTTCTATAGATATCAGGTCAGGGGTAGATGGAATGTCTCTAGAAGTGGATTTATTTATTTCCAGACATACCTCCCAAAAGATTAGGGATGGGATGTTCCTAATAACTTTTTCATTAGATGAGTCCCACAATGATGCCCATGCCTCACTGAAACAATTACCTCTCCATTCTAAGTTACACCTCAACAACAGTTTGGTTTTGTCCCAAATACTTAGTGTGAAAGAAACATCTAGAAACAGATGTGTAACCGACTCTTCTACATTTTTGCTAAGAATGCACTATCTAGGACCTTCTTTATGTCTCTTTATTAAATTGTCCCAATTTTTATTATTAATTAAACATGAGACGAAAAATATTGAATTGTCCAGCCAAGTAAGCTTCCATATCTTTTTCCACCACCAAGATGGATTAATTCTCAATCGAGAAGCGATATGGAAGCTATACCCAGATTTTTGGGTATAAGTCCGAGAGGGGGAATGTACCCGGAGAAGAGAGTCATTTCTATCTCTAATTCTAACATGTGACCTTTTGAGTGATCTTATATAATTGTTCCATATACCAGCAAATTTCCCATGCAAGTTGAGTTTCTCAGCACTCTTCCATGCCTGTGACTAGAAGGTTGTCCACCCTTCCTCAACAATATGATTTAGAAATTTAATCCCTTGCTTATTCAGGATAGCCACAAGTTCGAGGAAGCCTAAAATTTTTACAACAACCAATCCATGGATCGAAACCAACTCTAAATTTTTCCACATTCCCAACATTCCAAGAAAGGCCATCTCATACTATGTTTAAGGAATCAACGAAAACTTTCTAAGTTTTTCTAAATAGTAGATTAATTTGGAATCCTCTTATACAACTCTCTAATCCATTTGTCAAGTGAAAGAGGAAAGATATGTTTCATAATAATCACTATTGTCCATAATATTTATGTGGAGAGGAGTCTCCACCTAGCTTTTGCCAAAATGCCTTTTGCAAAAATGGGCAAGTACTTTAGAAACCAACCACCCCAAGGATTTGGTAAAGCAACCTTATCCCATCTTACACAGGGAAGATCAGCTTCTTCTTTAGACCCAATCCATAGTAACCTCCTATAGATTTTTGTTATGGATTTTAAGATTTGTTTTGGAATCCATTTGAGAGCCATCCAATATACTGGGATTTCTTCAAGGGCATATTTAATCAGAACCAATATTCCTTCTCTTGAGAGCCATTTATAGCTCCAGTGCTTAAGCCTTTTCTCCACCTTCACAAATAACCACATCAATTCATATTTTCTAAATTATTTGGGTTTTAAATGGAAGCCCAAATATTTAAAATTTTCCAGAAGAAGGTTTCTAGAAAATGGTAAGTAATTATGAGCCCTACGCACCTCTCCATGACACAATTCGTCATATGATATAATGGAATTCTGAACATTAATAATCATGTCTGTCACTTTCTAAAAGAGTGTTAGGACATCATTGATTGTTTCCAAATCTTGTCACATACCATTAAAAAAGTTCAAAATATCATCCACAAAAAACAAATGAGTTATGTAAATGTTTATTGCCACTTCAATGCCCTTAAGAACACCCCCATGCTTTGCAGCTAGCAACAACCTACTCAACCCTTCAACTGGTAATAAAAAGTGGAATGGAGATAGAGGAAATTGTTGCCTCATACATATTTGGGCATCAAAAAATGGAAAAGTTGACCCATTGATCAAGGCTACAAAATATACATTAGTTATACATCCCATTACCTAGTTTATGAAAGGAACACCAAACCCTGGATGGGTAAGAATCATTCTAATATAAATCCAACTGACTTTGTTGTATGTTTTAGAAAAGTTGATTTTGGAAACCACCCCTTTAGTTTTTGGATCATAATGACATGCATACACTCTTACACCACCATGATTTCTTCGTGAAATTGGCACCCCTCCAGAAATTGAAATGTTTGTTGGACACATTCCTTGATAGGACAGGCCAAAGGAAAATGGATATAATTTTGGCAATGATTTTATATATACAATGAGATTGGCATGTATTCTCAAAGGATTGGGGATCATCCACCTTTGGGATTAAAGCTATAAAGTTGAATTTAAAGGGTCATATATTCTCCCATTTTTCCGAAAATCCCCAACCACATGTAGGAGTTCATCCCCAATGAATTCAAAAAATCCAAAATAGAATTCCACTATCCATCCATCCGGACCAGGACTTTTGTCCTTCTGCATTTCTTTGAGAACAAATTCTAAATCACCTTTCAAGATTAGCTCCGTGAGATTTTTATTATCCTCCACATTCGCAAACCTCAGAAAGAATTAAGCCACTCAGATCACTTCTACAATTGTGACCTCTTCAGGAGCCTTGAATAGATTTGTAAATAATTCCTTTCCCAGGGATGCGAGATTCTCCAAGACATTTTCTCTTCCTCCATCAAGTTTTTCATCTCCCATATTTTATTAATGTTTTTATGGCCTTTAGAATAGTTTTGGAAGAAATTTGTGTTCTCATCTCCACTTTTTAACCATACCACTTGACTCTTCAACTTTCATTATTCTTTCTTCTCATTTAGAATCTTTCTCTTTGTGGTATCATATTACATGATTCTATACTTGGATTCCACCAATTCATATCCCCTTCCTTCACGTGGTTCCATTCTCTCTAATTCATCTTCTATAACTTTAATATTTGCTTCATATTTGACCTTCTTCTATATAGCCCATTGAATGGAAGCTTTCTTAACCTTTTTTAAATTTTTCGTAAACTATTGAGTTATTGGTATCGTTGAGTTTTGATTGAAGGGGGACCAGGCATCTTTAACCATTTTCACATAGATTTCTTCATTCAACCATGAGGGATTAAATTTAAAGGGAATATTGGATTTACCTCCTTTTAACTCGAAGAGGACTAGTTGATCATGAAATACTCCATCTGTTCCAATCCACAGGCGGAAGAAGGAGAGTTTTCCAACCAAATTTTTATCCGAAAGAAATTTGTCAAGACATTTGGACACCATTGCATTTCATGTATTCTTATTCCTCTAGGAGGGTTTATATTTGATCAGATTGACATCGATGAGAAGGGTGTTTATCAATTTCCCAATAAAAAAAATTCCATGGGATCTAGAAGGGCTTCATATCCCCATACCTCCGAGGCTCCCAACAAAAGATTTAGATCCCCTTCGATAATAACATTTTCTTCCTTCAGAAAGGATTTGACTGGCAAATTATTCCAGAAGGTAGCTCTATCATGACATAGTCCATAGATGTTGGAAACATATAGATCCATACTCAATTTCAATGACAAAACATTCACTCCTAAGGTCATCTTTGAGTCCCATGTGCTACAAATTTTAAAATATTTAGCTTAAATCATGTGGCTAGACCCCCCGAGTGGCCTCTCACTTTAAAAGAAAAGAAAAACCATTTGGGAAACATCTTATTTAAGGCTTAAAAAATCATATCTTATGGCACCAAAGTTTTGCGAAGCATAATAATGTATGGGTTTTTTTATCACTCCTTTAGATCTCTAAGGGTGAGGAAGAGTCCAACTGAGGTAACCACAGACCAACCTTTTGACTTGGTAACTAGCCCTACCAAGCTAGAGAGGGCTCTCTCCAAAGGATTACAACCAAGAGGGCTAGATGGATTTGATTTTTAGGCTCGATATAGTAGCTTAGGGTTTGATTTTATTTGGTGGGGTTTATTGCTAGATGAGGGTATTAGGTCAAAAAAGCTAGAACAGGAAAAATGAGATATGATTGCAAACATTCAAAGGGGAAAGGTAGATAGGAGGCTTAGCACTTCAAAGGTGGTTTAGTGAGGTGGTTTAAGACTGATGAAGAGTTAGGAAGAGCATATGAGATGTATTGTTCCTAAATTGAAGAAAATGGACAAACTATGATAAATTTCCCAAAACAGAGCATGAAAAAACATGTATTCTACCTGTCCACTTGAAAATTACCAAATAATAGACATAAAATTGCTTATGAGCATACAAAAAATTCATACAAATGATCACAAAGAGAAAACACTGCTAAACATCCATACCACATGTATCCCAAAGAAACAACTACAACTCATCTATTAATACTGGCCAAAATTTGATACAATAGTGTCTCTGATCACTAGCACAACATCCAACTAAATCCAACCTTTGAAAAGACTGAAAAATACAAGATACAAGCCTCATAAAAACTCCTCCCAGCCATCAAAGGTCGAATCCATGAGAGGAGGAGCAATTCCACCAAAATTTGAACTAATATCTAGAGTGTAGGGTGGTCAAAGTGACTCATCCCTAAATACAATGAACTGATTCATTACACCTCATAGAGTCTATTTACCTAATTTATTTACCTTAGGTAATAGTAAAAAGACCATAATTACATTTGCATGATCGATTACATCAGTAAAAATTTGATTTCCAAAACATGCAGCGCGAGTGTCAAACGCACAATGTCATCTTCAGACCCAATTTTGTCTACCTTTTCGGGGTCCAAATTGACCCAAGATAGCTCATTGGAAATCTTATCCTATCTAGTTTCAAGACCTACCTATAGTTTGAAATATGAACTTGATTTTACCCTCCAAAAATGGATTCTCCCAATATTGGTCAAACGCAAAATCTCAAGGTGAAAAAGGAGGTAGAACACTGATTTTTTAGGTGTTTTTTCACCTTGTCACCTACCAGTTGTGCAAATTAAGGCTTGTAAATTTGTTTTCCTAAATCTTTTCCCTACTCTAAATCCAATGGTTGTCTTATTTAGTCCAAAAGTTACCCAAACAAAAGTGCAACGCTCACCAAGGGTGTTGTGCCCTTGGCATTCTATCTATAAAAAATTGTGTATAATTACTTGAAAAGCACAAAAAATTCAAAATTAACCTATGACTTCTCAAAATTGGTGAAATTATTGTTAATAATGTATTTTGTGCATGGAGTGAGGCTTCCACAAGGATGTCTAGCTTCTCCTTCTCTTTCTGGTGAGTTAGGGCTTCAATTTTTGCCTTTGCAACCTTGAGTTTTTCCCTTGCATTCCTTTCTCCGTTGGCATAGTCTTTTTCCATCTTCCTTTGAATTTTGTTTTCTTTATTGGCTTTGTCTAGGAGCTGTTAGTGTCAGTCTTTGAAACCTTCCTCCAGTGATCAAACATGCTCTTACAAAGTGATTTTAAGGTGTCAAGGTTAAATTTTGTCATTTCAGCGAGTCTTCAAGCAAAATTTGGTCACTAGGCATTAGGTCTAGGGTTTGATTTTACCCTTGTCAAAGTTGTCCAAATGACGTTCCATGTCACCATTCAACTGTGTGTACCATCATTC
>APFE030211462.1:0-10486 GCA_000404065.3 Pinus taeda
TTTTTCTGATAATTCAAATAGGAAGTATCGTCTTCCGAGAAAGTAAGATGATACCTTGTTCTTGATCAGCGGAGCCTAGTTCCTAGCAACCCAGTTCTCTGTTGATTTCGTGGAGGGCTAGAGACCTGTAAACTGACCAACTAGAGCACGATCCACCAGTGATAATGCTACTTGAATCGGACCTTCAAGAGGAAGGGCGATCTCGAGGATATCTTCTATTCTTTTCACGAACTTGGCAACTTCCATAACTTTCTTCTTGGGAAGATAGGCCAACAAGGATCTGAAGGCCTCAGCGGCGGAAGGCAGAGAAGGGGAGGAAGACCCTTGGGGGGGAGCCAGCTCCTCCATGGAGAGCCAGCAGATCAAACCCTAGCCAATCGTAGCCAGGAGCAAGAGCCCTCGGCGGACCCGCCCGTAGGGATCGGAGGATGCAGGGAGCAGGCGCACGCGCAGTCTTCAAATTCTGCAGGATGCGAATCTCGCAGGTTACAGATTCGAGCGACTGCACGTAACAGTTTTCCGAGGAAACATGTAAGAACTATTATAATTATTATAATGACAGCATATAAATAAATAAAAATACAAACAATTGCAATTTTCATATAGCAAAAATGCAGTATCTTTCATCAAAATTTTGCATCAAAATATGAATGTTGAGATGCTTGCGTATTCTTGACAAAGTATTTGCACATGACCAAGATATTCCAATTCTACCTTAACGTTGTCGACTCATTGGTGAAGCACCCTGTATAATCCTTAGATACTCCCCTTCCTCATAGACTCTCAAGATGTAATGACGCCATAAAAGAAAACTGATGAAATTATCGATGTAGAGAAGATCAAAAGAAAGATCAAGAGGATACAACTCTTAGATGAAATATCAACTTGTCAAACTCTCAACAAGCTCACGTTAATCATAAAATAATTTTTTTAGCATTAGGACAATTGTCCAACATCAAAGTGCATAAAGATGTTTTTATTTTTATTTTATATTATCCCTTTTGAATAGCATCTTTTATTGGTGCCACTTTCCTTTCTATGTAATATTTGTATTTTTTAAGTTTTAATTTCTTTATTATTCATCCATTCATGTGTCTATTTTTTACTGATATGTTTAAATAGTTCATTATTTGTTTATTTATTTAAATAATCGTCCAAGGGGGAAGCTCAACTGGACATCAAAGTAATGTGAAATCTATTAAAACTCAGAGATCCAAGCTTCAAATCCCTCATGTTGTGACCTAGATTATGGAGAGGAGGATAGGATGTAGACTCCGAGAGGTTTACTAGTAGTTACATGTGAGGTGAGCTATTGGATTCTTTTGGAATAGAAAAAAAAAGAAAAATTTTCTTCACCCAATACATGTTTTATATAATTTCTCTTACTTTTCCCCTTAATATATTTTAATTTTCCTAAATTAGTGTTTGTTAGTTGATTTTACTTAACTAATTAGCTAAGTATCATCATAAGTCCCTCAATTCCCCATCTTCTTCTTTCAATTAAAATTTTATTTGAGTTATTGTTTCTCCGCTATGGAGAGCTCATAAATTTTATATTTTAAATTAAATAAATAAAACATTTATGCACATTCTTTATTTTTCGTATTATCACTTTAATATATGAATTCTTTGCTTCAAAGAATTTTTTTCCTTACTAACTTAAAGTGGTATTCCCTTTATTTTTATTATATGATTTCTATAGATATTTAATATTTATATTGACTATTTTTTAATTTCTCTTGAGCTTACGTTAATAAATTATTATTGTAGTTTCTATTCCTAGTCCTTAATTAATTTCTTATTAAAATATTTAATTCCTAAGTATAGTTCAACTTTACCTATACACAACATCATATCTAAAGAATTGAAGAATTCGATTTAAGTTTTTTTTACTTTTTTGTCTCATGGGTTTCAAGCCAAGTGTGCTCTTCAATAATTATCTCGTGGAATTCCAAGGGTGCCACAATGGTTTCCCTTCCAGTACCTATAATTAATTGAGAGTAATTATGGTGAAATGACATAAAAAATAATTATCTCTATATTTTCACTTACTGAGAGACTAATCGTTACTGAGGATTAAGGCCTTCACCTTAATGTGTGCCCCTAAGTTTTACCTCACAAGTGACTGAGTCCATAGTCAAACCATTAAGGAATTGTATAACTTCAACATGAATTTTTTTTGAACTTTTAAAACCAAGATATATCTAGAGTGTTAGTAGGTAGAATCAAGGACAATATTTAGCACCTTTAAGCAAAATAAAAAATCCTTCATACAACACCATTACCCAGATGTGAGTCATTTGGCAAGCATGAACCCTATGCTTTCTTCCACTAATCGATTCACCAGTATTTATAAACATATTTATGAATGACAATTTATACTCATTTAACACAACTCTTGGTTCCATACCATAATTATTTAATCAATCTCATGTCAATGCATCATCATAGTTCACTACAACACTTAGGAAACTACTAACAATATCTTATCATGAATGACTTATCATCATATAATTTACACATGACAAGTCAATTTGACATGAAAATAAATATAAGCCCATGGAGAAGAGCTCAATTAACAATCATATTGTTATGAAATATTATGTAAACCATAATATTTAATGTTCAAATCCTCCATAGGTGAATCGAACAAATAAAATAAAAATCATGCAAATAAACATCATAATCTAATAACATACCGATCAAGTAATATATATTTTTCTCATAAATATTATTCATATCAAATGTCATCATCACATAGTGCAAAGAGTCAAATAAAAAATTTCTATTGTCCTCAAATTATAATACATATATTAAAGTATTTACTAAAAAGTAAAAATAAAACGGGGTGCCACGTTTTCAAATTTTGATGCAAAATTTTGGTGAATCATGATATGGATGGATAGAAAATTGATGTCAATTCTAATAGAGTTTATGTAAATTGCAAAAATGGAGATGAGTACTTTTACGAGTTAAAATACAAAAGAATTAATTCAAGTTTGAAAAGTGAATGAAGTTGTCATTATTATTTATTGAAACTTTCGAGGTCATAGAGAAAAAGGAACCAATAGTTTATCATCTTACATTACCAAATACATGCAAGATGTTTTCAATTTTTCAATTTTACTTATTTACATTTCAAACTCATCGGAAATATTGATTTTATTCTTCTACAAGTATTAGATGAAGGGGATGTGATGGCCAAATTGATCTTCATCTTGGACCAACATAGTCGATAACTTAGGCATTGATTTAATACCAATGAAGTAAAGGTTCAGTACAATAGTTATAGTTCTACCTAAGAGGATGAAAAGTACATGCATCGCCATCTTCCTTAATCATTGTGAAGGATGAAGTTTATATTTAGAGGGAGCGCATTTAGTGTCCAATTTTATTTTGACTTTTGTGGCGACCACTTTGACATATTTATTATTGTTTGAGGACATCGTAGATATTTATGAAATTACACATCTGCACTACATGATAATGACATCAAATATTCATATATTGCACTATGTGATAATGACATCCAATATTCACATTATTCATGAATAGGATATATATTACTTAACAAGTATTTTATTAGAATATGATATTTATTTTGATGTTAAAACAATTGTCATGTCTAAATTATATGATGATTAGTCATTTATAATGAGATATTCCTAATAATTCTTTGGGTGTGGCAAGGGACTATGATGATACTTTGACAAAAAATTCATTAAAGTACTTCCGTATGGAACTAAGAGTAATATTAATCGAATCTGAATTTTTATTGAAAAATATGTGTATAAAACATTGGTCTCTTGAATAGTGGATGTAGGTGTAGGGTTTGTGGTTGTCGAACAACTCACATGTAGGTAAAGTGAATGTACAAATTATTTCAAATTTTATCTTAGATGGGTGTGACAACATCCCTGATTCCACATGCTAGCACATCAGCGATGGTTTTAGTTGAAAAGAGCAAGGTAGTTTTACCTTGAAGTTGCACGATGATGTGGAGGTTTTCTTATAGAGTCAGTCAATGATGAGGTAAAAATAAGAATCATGCATTAAGGTGAAGGTGTTAATCCTCACTAACCACTAATCAATCAACAAAGACAACCTTGAAGTAGTTATTATTTCCAACATTATGTCAATGTTCCCCTAATTTAATTAGAAGTACTTGAAGGAAAAGAAATATGGCACTATTGGAACTATGCAAGTTAATTATCGAAGGTAATAATTAGCTTGAAGCCCTTGGTAGCATGAGATAAAAAAAAAAAAAATGGACTTAAATTGAATTTTTAAAGAAATAAAAATTTAAATATGATAAGTATATAGGTGAAAGTGAACTCTTTTGGGAAATACAAAAAAATGATGAAAATTTGTTTAAGGATGAGGAATAAAACTATAATATTACTTTGGTAGGGTAAACCTAAGGAATGGTTAATATAAATATTAAATATTTATATCAAACATATAATAAATCTTAAGAGAATATCACTTTAAGTCAGAAGGAAAATATTTATTTGAAACAAAGAATTTATATTAAAGTCATAATATTTTGGATGAATAATGTGCATAAAAAAAGTGTAAGATATTTATTTAAGTGAAAACATTTATGCTATGAGAAATTTTTAAAGTACAGGAAAAATAGAAAAGGAAGCTCAATTAAAATTTGGCGTAAGAGAAGGAAATGAGAAAATTAAAGTCTTGCTATGAAACCTATTAGATAATTGAAGTTATGTCAACTAACAAGCACTAATTTAGCAATAGTAAAAGAGATAAAAAGGAAAACTAAGAGAAATTATAGGAAATATGAATATATGAAATTAGTTATTTCAATAAAATATCAAAATGAAATTATTTGACAGTATGAGTAAACTTCACACATGAGAGCATGGATAATGAAAAAATTGGGATTTTAGAAATTTTTAACATTGCATCGAAAGACAAGTGGATTAGATAGATAGATAGATAGATAGATAGATATTAATTATAGAGGGCTAGTCTAAGAGAAAAATAAATAAATCTTATACACTTTAATATTGGATAACCATCCTAGTGCTAATATTTATATTTTTTTATTAGCGTGAACTTGTTGAGAGTTTGAGAAAGTGACCGGAGTATGGCCATAAAATATTGCAATGTGTTTCTCCCTAATAGACTACATATCCAACCTTAATATTAGGATGGGTGTGTTCCAATTGTACGAGAGGTTGCTATTGTGGTGGAATACTCTTCTATCATAGTTGGGTATGTACATCTCAAAGTTGTATTTTGAATTGTTTGAAGAAAAGTTCAATGAGAATTGTATATTAGAAGAATTCATTGAAAATAAATGAGTCCAATTCCTTAAGATAAAGAGGCTGATTAATACAAGACTACAGGCTAGATTCATGAAACTACTTAGATATGCTTCACACTTTAGCACAAAGAAACTAAGGGTGAAAAATTTTGTATGTGCTAAACTACAATAAATGACAAAAGTTGAGGATCCTAAATGTGTTGCACCTTGCAGAAGGTGTTCCAACGACCTATAATTTCAAAGGAGGAGATCATCAACAATGGTCAAAGTAGGCCACTAAGGATTATAGTTTTGAGAGCACTGTGAATAGGAGTGACTTCGATAGCTAGTCGGACTAGCATGGTTTGTAAGGAAATTTAGAAAGGATTGGTTTGGAAAACGAAGGCTTCCATACCAATGACCAGCATAATAGTCCTGATCAATAATAGAGCAATCCCAACCAACATGGAAATTCCACCTGATATAACAGGTTCGCACAACATCTTAGTATTGTATAGCACAATAAATTGGACTTTAAAAAAGTATGTATATTATGATATTAGTTTGTGTTTCATTAAGTTAAATGACAATTCGTTCAAGATATTTTTATCAAATAGAAGTCAAATATTATATTTGATAAATTTAGAGAAAAAAACATCTGAAAGGTGTTTTTGTTAGCATATTAATGAATTTGTTATAGATTTATTGTAGCTTCAAAATATCTATTATAATACAACCTCCTTAACCTTTTAACTTGTTACAACTATTCTAATTTACGAATATTTTTTTACAATTATTCCTTAATAGAAATAAAGCCTCCAAGAAAAATAATATCTCACTTTTCTTAAATTTTGATAAATTTAAATTGATCTCATTAATATTAATAATGATAATTATTATTAACAATTATCACTTGTTGATTCGAAATGCATCGGCCAAAAATTTATCTTATGTGATTTCTACCGAAAGACTTTGCTTAATTAACTTATTTGTTAAATTACACAATATTATATATTTAATATTTCATTAGAAATGTATAAATACTTAGAAAGACACTTATCTCACTAACTAATTTGCTTGATAAAATAGATATCACACATATTCAATAACTAATTAATTTGTTTTAACAACTTATATTCAATAACTAACTAATTTATTTTACCAAATAAATATAACTTATGTTAAAAAAACTAACATTTTTTTTTTACCAAATCATATTAAAATTCATAACATAAAAATACAATTTATAATTCTAAATATTTAAAAAATTAAATATCATAAAATATATATTATTTATTTATTTATAAAGAAATAAATTAAATTATTTAAACACATTTTTAAATATATAATTATTTTTTAATATTTATAATAAATATTCATAAAAACTTAGAAAATAAATCTAAACACATTCCCTCAATGATTTAATGATTTATATTTATATATATAGAAGCCTCTCTAAACACATTGCTACTTATGAAGTTAATGACTGTTATATATTTTATTTAAAAGCCTCATA
Organism: Pinus taeda; assembly: GCA_000404065.3. Classification (NCBI taxonomy): domain Eukaryota; kingdom Viridiplantae; phylum Streptophyta; class Pinopsida; order Pinales; family Pinaceae; genus Pinus; species Pinus taeda. The sequence continues at coordinate 6,786 of APFE030211462.1, forward strand.
TGATTTAATGATTTAAATATTTTTATTTATAATATAATTTAAATTCAATGATTTTTTATTTTTTATTTATAAAAAGGATATTTCTATTTTAGTGGGTAATTAATTTATTTGTAATTTAAAAATAAATTATTATATATTATAAATAATAATTTTAAAATAAAAAATTTATAAATTAAAAAATCAGAAAAATATACTATATTCATTATGTAAATATTTTTCATAGAGCCTGAAAAAGATTTATACCACCTCTAATGTTTCTTAGACAAATCCAATTCTTCAAATGAGTTTTAAGAGCTCCCTCTCATATTTTTCATAGAGCCTGAAAAAGATTTATACCACCTCCAATGTTTCTTAGACAAATCCAATTCTTCAAATGAGTTTTAAGAGCTCCCTCTCAATTCTTCTAGAATGTCACTCCCAAAAGCAAAAAAAAAAATCGATTGATTAGCAATATTTTAACTTTCTACAAATTAATGGTTTTACAGCCTTTTTTAAGGGTTTTATGAGTTAATACTAGAATTTATAAAGGTTTTTAAGAGTAAACTGTAGAATTTAAAGGTGAGAGTTCATGTGAAACTGATCAAGCTAATTGATGAAAAAAAGGAAAGTGTAATAGAAAAAAATCCAACTAATAAAAAGGGAGTGAGGGAGTGGGGAAGTGTAGTGGATGGAAAAGAAAAAATGTAATAAGGAAAAAAAATGTTAAGCAATTATATTTTTTTTTATTTTTATTTTAAAGGGAAGATATGAGGAAGCATGAAATTTCAAAATACACTATTAAAATGTATGAACTAGTATCTATGGCATAAGAGTAATAGTAAGATATGATGATTTAGAAATAAAAATTTAAAAATTTCAATAAAATTTAAAATTTTCAATGTGTGATAATTGCTTTTTTATTATAGATTATGTGACATATGAAATAGGATATATGGCATAGTAGTAGGATATAGATGATTTAGAAATAAAATTTTAAAAAGTTGAATGTGTGATAATTGATTCTTAATTATATATTATGTGATATGGTGTTTTGTTTTCATTTTGGAGATAGTTTGATTTGCTTCGGGCCAAAAAAATAATGTTTAAAAGAATACACTATTCTTGCCCTATTTGTCTCATTACAATTTAAAATAGTGATGGAGGAGCCCAATAGAAGATTAAAAATGATTTATAAAAATATATGAAAATAAAAAATGAATTATTCCATATTTATTACATTTAAAAGACATTGAATCGTCTGAAAAACAATTTTCATTTGAAATAGAGACTTCTTTAATAATAATAGCAAAATCAAATTGCAAAATCAAATTGCAGGGAAAAATATTTCTTTACCATCTAGAGTCGGGCAGAAGCGATCAACGAAGCCAGCTGGGATTTGGACAAAACTCCCTCGTCACACAGTCTATAGTCAATCGATACTTTAAAAAAAAATGATGTGAAGCGACGTCTTTTGAAATTGGTTTTCAAAAGCCTTTTGGATTTTGCACAAATCTTAATCCTCAAGTCGCCTAAAGTTCATCCAAAAGCCAATCTATCTAAACTCTATAAATTCCTCAATTCAATACCCATATCACACAAATTGGAGGAAGATGTCTTGTGCAATGGATGCCCAGAGCCAACAGCTCAGTAGTATTATTGAGAAGCTCATATCCAATGGCGTGAACAACCTTGAGGTGCAGGACAGATATGTCCTCCCTCCCCACGAACGCCCACAGAAGTCTGACATGTCTTTCTGTGAGAGCATTCCTATAATAGACCTAAAAGACCTGGATGGCCCTAACAGAACAACACTAGTCCATGAAATCCGACGCGCGTGTGAAGATGATGGTTTCTTTCAGGTACACACCTCAATCCCTAACTAACAATTATCGCTTCCCTCAAATGCTTAGACTCTTGCCTGATTTTCTGTGACACTTGCAGACAATTAAGTCTGTACATTTCTGTTAATATGTTGGTATTGATATAGTGACTAGGTCAAGATTCATATGCAATTGACTATATTTTTGGTTAAATATCAGATAGTGAACCATGGCGTGCAGGAGAATGTCATGAAAAGCATGATGGGGGTAGCCAAAGAGTTCTATGAAATGCCAGTGGAAGACCGAGCATGCCTCTACTCAGAGGACATAAAGAAGCCAGTTCGTCTTTCTACAAGCTTCAATCCCAGCAAAAGACAAGGTTTTCCACTGGATCGACTATTTCACGCAGCCTTGTCATCCTCTCGAGGAAGGCATCGGCTCTTGGCCTCAAAAACCAGCAGGTTACAGGTAAACAGCAAAAAATGATCTATTATAAATATCTAAGACAGAACTATGCAAAGGAGTAACTGGTTTGACATGAGTTTTTGTTCCAGAGATATTGCGGGCAAGTACGCTGGTGAGATGAGAGCGCTGATATTAAGGCTGTTGGCTGCAATTTCAGAAGCTTTAGAGCTGGATTCCGATTACTTAATCAGAATTTTTGGCAAACATAGCCAAGTGATGACTCTAAATTACTATCCTTCATGCCCAAACCCAGATCTTACTCTTGGTTTAGCAAACCATTCAGATGCAAGTGCCCTCACCGTGTTAATGCAAAACGATGTCAGTGGCCTGCAAGTAATCAAGAATGGAAAGTGGGTTGCTGTAGAACCCATAACAAACGCGTTTGTGGTCAATTTGGGAGATCAGCTGCAGGTAAGAAACAATGGGCAGATCTAATAACCTAGTTTTTTCTCTATGCAAGAATTTGATAGTATCTATGCAAGAATTTGATAGTATCATTCAATTTGTGTCGTGTGTGATTTGAATGTGTTAGGTTGTGAGCAATGGGAGATTTAGGAGCGCCGAGCATCGAGCAGTAACAAATATTTACAGAGCACGCATATCAGTTGCCACTTTCTATTTGCCTTCCGACGATGCTTTTATTGACCCTACAACAAGCATGGTGAATGAACAGCAGCCAGCTGTTTATAGAGGATACAAGTTTGAAGAGTTTTTGGGTGCTTTCTGGAACCAGGAATTAAAGGAGAAGAGTGTGCTGGATCGTTTCAGGATCTAATGGACAATGATTCCTATGAGATTGTCGAGACATGAATAATTTGAATAGCTATTTGCCTTTGCATTCCGCATAATTTGAATGGTCATTTGCCTTTTGCATTTCGAATATGCGTCCCACCATGGACGTGATTTTTCAACGCACGTAGTAAATAATGCAGTATCGAGATGTGTGCAGCGACTTTAATAACGCAATTTATTTCAAATTACAATCGTTTTAGCGGATGGTTTTATATGCAGCGACCTGAGTTGGTTTTCATGGATTTAGGCACATGTCAAATCCAAAAGTAATATCTTTTAAAGTTGAAATTTTATTAATGTACATTCTCTCTTGTTTTCGAAATTATGAACTGCATGAGGAGTTAAATTTATTGAAGATATAAATAGTTTTTAAAAGAGAAATGCCAATCAGGTGTAGTTTCGCTAGTTGCAAGAATAGTATGCTAATTTTTTCATTATGATCAAATTTCATACCATTTTTTTTTTTTTTTTAAATCTAGGATAATCGGTAACTGGTGAAGAGTTATCCTGAAATTTCATACCATTTTTAAATACTAAATAATTATGATGTGGATGGGTTTGGTCCTATGTTGCACAAGTATTTTTGTAAGCGTATTGGGTATAGTTAGTAGTTTTGACCGAATTTACATGAAACGCAAAGTTGGG
>APFE030211466.1:0-13452 GCA_000404065.3 Pinus taeda
CCCTTCTACATTATTCATATTGCAAGATCTATCAGGAAAGAGAGATTATCTTCATGTCAATGGCCTTATCTTGAAAAAATTCTTCAATTGAGGAGATAACCCCTTCTCCCTTTGTAAATATTCAATTTTTAGTAGAATTTGTGTGAATAACTTATTTTGTTTAAAATCCTAGGAAAAGAAAGTTGTGAAAAGCCTCCCGTTGGTCTTTGCTATATTGAAAAAAGTTACTCAAAAGAAAATAGTTTTGATATTTACTTTTAAGAAATGAAAGCCTTACAGGAAAAAGAAAATTCTAGGAAATTAGATATAATTAGATTATGAAAACTCCATTTTATTTTTGTGAAAACTTCTCAAAACTTATAAACACTATAAATCATTTTCAAGTTTTAAAAGCCTGAAAATGGTTATCAATACAAAACAAAAACTGATTCAATCTTAGCATCTTCAACTCTCACCCTGTCATCCATATTCTCTTAAGGAGAAAATTGTTCATCCCATCCATCAAAGTTTATAATTACTCAGAGTGTAATTCTAAAATATATTTAATATAAAAGATAAGAGGTATTTATTATACTGATTCAATCTTAGCATCTTCAACTCTCACCTTGTCATCCATATTCTCTTAAGGAGAAAATTGTTCATCCCATCCATCAAAGTTTATAATTACTCAGAGTGTAATTCTAAAATATATTTAATATAAAAGATAAGAGTGTCTTTATTATAAGCCTGCTTACCATGATCATAGGGGAATAGTTCAACTGACATTACCAACACTGCATACCAAAACAGGGTAATGGCTTATAATTATAAGACAAGGGGTCTCATCACGAGCCAGCGTGTTCAGTTAAATTACAACCAGTGAATGGCATTGTCAACAGCTGGCCACCAAACCAGGACAATGGCTTTTTATCTTACAAAATAAGGAAATAAGGAAAAAGTAATACAAAAAATATGTAAACATATTTTTTGGATTCATTCTTTTTAATTATACTCTGAAATGGATGGAATAATGAATGGTCAAATGGTTAAAAAGGTAACCCTGTCGAGACTATAAACGTTTGTTGGTAGCAGAGGCTCTATTTATGACAAAGGAGTCATTATAAAAGCTAATTTGGAAAAGTCTTTTGTTTTATCATTATCAACCAATTAAGGCTTATTTAAAACTTAGAATGTATTTAATTTTAAGAACAGAAGGAAATAGCAAAAATAGTTATCATTATATTCAGAATTTATGATTACCTAGTTATATTAGATTTTCTCTATCATGTAATATTTCCAAATTAAGAAAGTTTAAGTATTTTAATTAATTTCTCAGAGATAACTGTTTCTCCCATTGAATCGCCAGTTGTTGTGATGTACAACAACCCCCCATTTCATAAACATTTTATACAAAATCATAATATGAAATGGGTCCCTTTTAAAATAAACTTAGATGTGTAAATAAATTGGTATTAACCCATCATAAAAAAAGCCTTTTGAATAGAAATAAAATGTGGCTTTAAAATATTATAAAATTCTTCGTTATTGTGATAAAGCGATCGCAAGATCGCATATCGCAATAACAAAGGAAGCATGCCCAAGGATACATTTATTCTCTCCGATCCGAAAAGCATATCGCAATCAGATATCGGAAAAGGTAAGTGCCAAAGCAACAACGTAATAGAGCCTCTCAATTTCTCCGATGCGATAAAGCGTATCGCCATCGGCAATCGGTTATAACAAGTAAACACATGATGGAAGGCAGACTCGAATCCTCCGATGCGATAAATCATATCGCAATCGGAGATCGGAAAAATCACATTGACACAGTAATAAAACCTGAATCCATTCCCCGATTGCGATGCATTAATGAGGCGCATATCTCGAGAACATGTTTAAAAGGTTTGCATGCATTGTATCATCTTTCGGTGATCGAAGATGTTTAAAACAAAAATTAAAGCCTTTCCTTTCACGTTACCGATCGCCGATTTGCGAATTATCACTGATTATCCATCAGAGAGATCTAAGCCACGCTTGAATGAATCATTCAGCATATAAATGACATGATGGACATTTAAAACCTCCTTTACCATGATTGATAGGTTAAATGGCTAATCAATGAAGTAGTTAAGGGTAGATCTTTTCTTTAGATTTTATTCGCGGCAATCTTACTATAATCCATTATCACCTGCTGATCGACGTAACTCTTTTCTGTTATCATTGATCTATAGTAGCATTTCTCTGTATCACGGTTTTTCCAATCGCCTGTGCAAAACTCCGCTGAAATCAAAAATTTGAAACAAATGGGAAAGAAATCTGTAGCAGCGGCTCCTACAGCAGCAGTGCAACCAGCCAAGGATCCTGGACCAAGCAAGAAGGGGTTAATCTCAGACACTACGTGCCTCGGTCTTGGAAATACTAGATGAGAGAGCATCTACAATCTAATAAAAGCAGAGGAGCCTGAGGAAATATCAGAAGAAGCCACAGCTGACTCAAGTAACAAATCAAAAGCATCCCTCAAAGATTTAGCTTGTTCATATTTACATAGAATAGCTGCATGAGAAAAAATCCTCCCATATACTAACGTAGTGAGATGGATGGTAGAAGAAATTCCAGTTTCGAACAGAACATTTTGGACAGTTGACGGGAGGATATTTGGCTCGTTCCAGCCTGATGATCTAAGGAAAATGTATCACTTGCCTGAGCCTGAAAGCGCTACAACAAAGCCTTGCTTGAAAAACTTGCAAATGAAAATGAGTCAGAATCGGCCCCGATTAAGCAGTGGAGACATAATCCCGAGAAACACAAACACGAATCATCAAGTAAGTACTATGTGGACTCATTGGCGTCTCCTTACTGTGATGCCGAGGCCATGATGTGTAGAAAGTGGGGAATACATGACTCTGCTAAGTTCACCATTGAAATGGTCCCTCTAATGGAGGCAGCAGTCAATAGTTATGTGACGGATTGGGCAAACATTTGTCTGACAAATTAGCCACAACAATTCTCGAATTTAGATCAAATTCACGTAAAACTACCAAGACCATTCCCCCTTTTATTACAGTGCTTATATTATGGATACTCTTTGTTTTAACTCTGAATATTCGGTACTCAGATGGAGATGGACTCTTCAAGATCCTAAACCAATCCATATTTATCATCAAATGTTATGGAAGGCTCACAACAAATATCATTTGTACAAAATTTGCAATGGTTTTATGTTGCCTATCTACTATGCTATTTTTGATAAGCCTGCCCCTAGGATTTCCAAAGAAGCAGGGATCGACTTGACTGTAGTAGCTATTTGGTTCGGAGAAGACAAATTCACTTATATAAGGCTTTTTGGTAGCCTTACCAAACCCCATGTCCTTCTCATGTTTGTGCCCGATAAGTTATTAGCTCGAGCATTGGCCTACCAGATAACAATAGAAGGGACATCCAAAACCCTTAGAAATTCCAAGAAATAGGTATGGCCTACATTTCCTTTAAGATGCAATGTTTTCACTCTCCATGATTACAAACATGCAGAAAAGGAAACAGAAAAATAAAAATGCTCAATCTTGCAACAATTCCCAACAGAAAATAAGATCCAAGAAAATTTGCCTATAATGTTCTTGAACAAGCCAAACTTGCAAAGTTTGATCATGAAAATGATGACTTTGATGACCTATTTTCCTCAGCAGAATCATTATTTCAAGTAAAAACATTGGCCAGGATCAAGTATCAAGATGAAGGGTTGGAAGTGTTTAATAGGCTTAGAGAACAGAGGTTGCAAACTCTGCCTCTAGACTTATTAGCCACCACCCCAACAATCCAGTCAAGTGAGCCTGAACAACAAATTGTTGACAAATCTCCTGTTGTGGAAAAAATTCCTGAGAAAGGTAAAGCGCCAGAACAAGAGAAAGAACAAGGGAAAGAATAGGGAAAGGCATTGAACACATAGATATAGATACTCAGATTGATCCCAAGCTCCTTAAAGAATGGCAAATATAGTTCGATTCCATTATAAGCAATCCTAAGAATTCACAAGGTTTTAGCACGCCCCGAAGTGACAATTGGTCACAAGACAGCAACAAATATGGTTCCAACTGAAGGAACTAGTGGCCTACCCATAAGTCAAGATGTGGAGATAATTCCTAAAGATCCATCGGATGAAATCGTTTTTCATATAGAAGAAATACCACCTTTAGATGTCTTCTATAGCCCTAATCATAAGGTTGTAGTAAAAAGACAAAGGAAAAAGAGAAGGATTGATCAATCTTCCCTTATACCTGCACAAACAGAGATGGCTAATGTGGTATGGAAAGAAGAATTCAATCCTTCCAAAGACCTCACAAAACTCTCTCAATATGTCGGGGCTTACTCGGTAGCCACTATGGATAAAGCATTAAAAGTGAGCAATTTACTCAAGGAAAAAGACCAGACAATTGTTTCATTGGAGGCATAGGTATCCGAAAGACAGTAGAGAATAGAGCAATTAGAACAGCAGTTAGCAACATAGCTTCAAGTAAACAACCAACTAAACGAGTAATTGCTCAAGGAGAAGCAGAGGATAGACCAAAGTGTAGTACAGAAAAAAAAAAAAAGGAGTTATCCTTAGCATTGGCCATGCTAAAGACAAGGAATGAACAAATGAGCAAAACAAAAGATGAGAAAATTTCTCAGCTATCACAACAGGTAGAAAAGTTCAAAAGCTTTCCTCAACCAGCAGAATTTAGATCCGAAGCTCTCCATATCAATAAAGCATTAATTAAACAGTTAAATTTACTATGTCATAATATTACCCTTGCCGAGCCCCTCTGTGAGATTTCTTCATCAATGATTGACAAATCAGTTGACGCAAGATAGAGTTTCGAACAGGCCGATGAAACATTAACAACTTTCTTGCCTGGCAAGAAACCCGCGAAGGGCAAGCTGCAAATCTGCCTAAAATTCTAGAATCACACAAGGAAATTCTTTTCTTAGAATGGAAATCACAATTGATGAAAGTAGAAAGGGAAACTTCAAGGTGTAGATTGGCAACTGGTAGTTTGATTGAGTTAATTAATGATACTCTTTATATGTCTAATCTAATTTCACAGTGCACTCCAGGTAAACTACCATCAACCAAAGCATTGGAACAATCATGCAAACATGATTTAGAACAGAAGGAGAGATTAATAGCAAGCATCTAGAGTTTAACTTGGGACACCTTTTGGTTCTTCCTAGTTAAACCACATAGTCAAAGTGCAGCACTGAAATGCTTAACCGATGCAATCGGTTACATGATTCCCAAAATTCATGATGCTACGTATTCAGCCCAACTACATTCACGTCTGAGTCACCCTCCAAAATTGCAACCAATGCTTGCTATCTTCCAACTCAAACCAAATGATGATCGGCCAAAACAATGAATCATTCTACCGACTGCAAGCAAGCCTATTTCAATGAGATTTTCATGATTTGGTTATACCACCTAATAGCATGTTTTTTTCATAATCAGTTAGCTTAGATAGTATTTATAGACCCCTTCATGTCTTTAGAAGGGGTCCTTAATTTTTGTATAAGACTTGGATCAGGAAGTCACACTATTGTGCTTCTGATATATTTTTTTATGAAGACTAGGCCTATATTCTAAATTTTCATGAAGAATACTTTGATGAGATATGCACTACTGCTTTTTGTGAGAGTATTTCTAAGTTAGAAGACGGAATCTGAATGTGATTGATATCGGGAGGGATCCAAATTACATATGGTACTATTATCTATGTCTTTGCTCCATTCTTTTTTATGAATCAACATTTATTCATTCTCACTATCATTGGATATGTATATGTGTTTTAACAGCACTCCTTATACTTATCACTATTGAATGTTTAAGGAATGTCATTCTTTCAATCATATTTATGTCAATGAAATATGAAGAATAGTGTGATAATGTTTTAAATGATTACTTTGTCCAACTACTTGAACAAAGTAATTATCATATAAATGAATGTCTTTGTTTACCAATGGAGTCATCTATATGCCTATTTGTAGATAAACATCATCAAAAGTTGCACTAAAGTGGTAATATCCCGGGATAGATTAGTTGTTTATAATTTTTCATTGTAGAATAAATCATCCATCCATTATCATTAGATAATATAAAATCAACCACTTATCCATCTTATTTACAAATCATTGGGAAAATGGTCCCATTATATCCAGTCGAAGCCACCATACCAAACGGAAAAGGAGTTGCCTTTAAGGTTCGAACTGGGTGGTTTTCCTCGATGTTGATGCAGTGATTTTCGAGGCATCAACACTAGGCCATAATGTAACTTCTGAGCACATTAATAATTAATTTTTTAGTCTACAAAGTCTGCATACTGTAGTAATACAAACATCCTCAGTCTTTACAATAGTCAAATTCGTATTTTCCATAGTAGACAATCTAGTGATATAGTGGTTTAGATAACAACGCCAATTACATAGTCATTTCTTTTCACAATCACACAGGTTTCCCATACCATATACCATGATGATTAATATCATACACATCGACAACTATGTTTGAATGGTTCCTAAAGGATTTCTTTATAACTGCATACATTTCCCAAATCATTGACATAACTCTATAATGTATTTTCCTTTTTCAAGTATTTGAAATAGACCTTTTGGTATATCATAATATTATGATGCAAGTATTTGTACTTATCACAAATCATCTCTTATGATGATAAGATATTATCCAATAATAATTCAAACAAGATTGTAATGATGATGCATAGCTCTCATTCCAATTATTCTCGTCAATCTTTAAACTTAGTTCTCACATTAGAGTATTTTATGCATGGAAACCTTTATCATGCTAGAAACAAAGTAATATGTCAAGTTGAAATTTATTCAATCTTCTCACCTCTTTATCACTAATGCCACTTAAGGTTTATGGAAGAGGGCCTTAACCAATTTTATTTGATCAAAATGACTTCAAAAGGCATATGCTTGAATCATAAACTTTAAATTATGCCTTATTCCATATTGACATATATAGTCTTCAAGAGCATTCAAACAAAAATTACTATTAGCATATATACATACTTTATATTTAGGTAAGTAGACATATTTACTAGTAGTTATTACCCACCATAACTTATGGAATTCTTTGCATTCTTTATATTTCAATAATTAGACATATTTACTTGGAATTACCTCCCACCATAATTTATGGAATTCTTTTCATTCTTTAGGTAGGAGTAAAAATTAAATATGTTGTAAGAATGTAACAACCCCAAAAATTTAACACTCCTCTTGAGGACTATCTCCGCCAAAGCTTTGATACCATGTTAATTTTTATGGTCTCTTTTATGCTTGTGACAATTACATCAATGTATTATCATCATTCACAGTAATTGTAGATAGGACATAAATAATATGTACAAGAATATATAAGATGATTTGATTAGAGTTGAGGATCTCAATTATATACCTATGTAGGCACCCATTCACAACACTAATTTTAGTTAATTACAGTTGATTGAACACTAATTTTAGTTAATTATTCATTATTTATGATTGTTATTATTTATAGCTATTTATATTATTTATATAGATTTTATTCACAACAGGCTTCTAGTAAGGGGAATTATCCCCTAGTTGCATTCTTTAACAATTCATAGCAACATCACCATTGAATATAGGTAAAACTTTACTGTGTATAGTAGGCAGGATATGTTGTTCACATTGTAAGGTTAGATGATTTACATTTCTTTATCTTTTATTCATTAGGCTATTACACTCTTGCCTTTCTTACCTTGTCCCTTCTCTTCCTTCTTCTCAGACTATCATTTCTCCTTTTTTGGTGGAAAGAAAAGGTATGCTTCTTTTTTCTTGAAGTGCTATCCTTTTCAGTAAAATTCTTACTTAGGCTTCTTGTTAAGGTCCTCTTTGGATTATTTGACTCCTCCAACTTCATACTTATCCCTTAGTGAAGTCACCTTTATGATTTTGAAGTACATATAGCTCTTGTTGAGCTAAAATTTGCTAAGATATTTCAAGCTCTTCTTGAGTTATTGTAATCTTCAAGATCAAAATATTAACTTGATTCAATATACTTTTTTGTTCTTCTGATCTAATGGGAAGATCAGGTTGAACTATGCAAGGATGAGCCATCTACTAGGCATGGAATATTGACCTTTAAATACCCTAATAGGGAAAAAAAATCAACCTCCTATGTCGTGTTTCTAATTTCCATCTACTCTTTTATAGTGGTAGTACTCCTATATTGACCAAACTTTGATATGTATATAACTTGAATATTAAAAACTAAACATTTAGTGCATGCATTTGCGAGTGGACCAGGTGTTTTTCAAAGTAAAAAATCAAATGATAGAGAAATAAATTATATACTCACAAATTCATTCCACATTGTCATTCATAATTATACATGAGGAAACATATTTTAAGAAAATTGAAATAAAGAGAAACATAAAGTATTGGTTTAAGTACTCATAGAACTATAAAATGATTTCACACATCTAAAAACATAAGAGCATAGGAAAACATTCACAAGGTTCTTACTTCTTATTTGAAAATTAAAGTTTCTAATCACAAATGCCATGCGTTCTTGAAATAAGCTCTTTGTGAGAATCAATATAATAATTTACAAACTTAAACTTTTAGAATAAATTCAAGTGCTTAAAACACAATTCCAAATTCATGTTACTTAAGAATAAAATAAAATTAATTCATCCCCAAGGGACTAGGATGGGGCTCCCATGCTCCAAATAGTAATGATACAAAGAAAATGTAGTCATGGAATGGCTTCAAAGAAAAATAAATTGTCACAAGTTTGTAGAAGGATAAAAAAATGAAATGAATACTCTCTCTCATTTAAACTATTCTAGAATAAATTTATATATGTGGCTCCTAAAATGTTCATATTATGGTCTCTGCATTTCTCTCTATTTAAGCCTTTGCCATGGTTTGCCTCTTCATCTGGTTATGATGATGAGTCACACTTGTTGGTTCGAAATGCATCAACCATAAATTTCTCTTATCTAATTTCTACCAAAAGCCTCTCCTTAATTCATTATGGCCCACAGAAGCTTGAATTTAAAAAAAAAAGGATCAAATATCTTTTAGAGTAAATTTCTAGTTAAAATAGATTTAAACTAATATATTAACATTGTATAATCACGATTTAAAAAGTATAAAACCACAAAATTCATGATACTTTATATCAAATACAATTAAAAAATATAATCAAATAACGATTAAAAAGGTATAAAACCACAAAATTTATGATACTTTATATCAAATTACAAAGAAAATATGAAAAATCAAAATATAACTTCCCCACTTTTTCTTTTGCCCGTCGCATTTTCCTAGTTTTTCAGTATGAATGAATTTATATCAATTAAACAAAACTTAAAACAACTGAACAAAATTCCAATAATAGTCATATTTTCCAGTCTCCACTCCGCTCATTCCCTTTGTTTTCCCCTGTATATGTAGGTCAATTTTAGTGAAGTTCCACAAGATTTTCAGGTTCAACATTAACTCTCCTTTTCCTGGTCAAATAGGAAGGCCCTTTTAACCCAAATATGTAGAATTGGATTTTATATGAATTACATAAATTTCCAATTAACTCTTGGAAACATTAGATATCATTTTTTGGGATTCAATTGCGTTAAGTAAGTAATTCATCTATGACCATTTCCATGAGAGTAGTCATAACTAACTAATTTCTCATGATTTTTGAATAGTCCATTTAGCACTCATTGCACATGTGATTCTCACAAGGGTGAAGAAGTGGGATTGAAACTAGTGAAATGAATTGCATAGCGTCAATCATCACTTTCAGGGCTTGCACCCAGTAACCAGGACTTCTTGAGAGGTCACCAATCTCATATCGCCTCTAGCTCAAGCGTGCTTTTAGCCACTTTCCTCACTCGATTGCCCCCACTAAATCAAAGTCAATGCAATGCCATTTTCTCTTTCCTTGAATTTTCTCTTTGTAATACAATTTTCCAACTCAAATGATTTCATTTTCTTCATTTTTGTTCATATGCGAGACTGTATATGACAACTATTGTTGTATCCACTATCATTTTTATCCCATCGGCCCATTTCTCTTTCTCCGTTTTGTTTTTTCCACATTTATAGGATTGAAGGTACACAATTTGTGGTTCCCTAGTCAAGTCAATAAATTCATTTTTCCTACTCTCTTTTGTTTTTGGTTTCTAGATCTACAACATTAAATTTCTATCAACCACAAAAAATTTTCATTATATCTGGAATATTTTTCCCGTTCAAAATCAAATGCTCCATTCCTTTTTCCCAAATTTTATTTGCAGTTTCCCACTTTCATTTTTGCAAAATCGAATCAATGAATACATCCATATCTCTTTCTACTTTTCCTTCATTGTCTACAAAATTAAATTTTACCAATATATATCCCAAATTTTATTTCTAGTTTTGCCGCTTTCATTTCTTCAAAATCAAATCAATCATACATCCATATCTCTCTCTACTTTCCCTTCATTTTCTACATGATTAAATTTTATCAATATCCAGGAAAAAAAAAAAAAAAAAAAAAAAAAAAAAAAAAAAAAAAAAAAAAAAAAAAAAAAAAAAAAAGAAAGGTTTCCATTCTCCTTTTTCTGAGTAAATATCAATAAGCCCATTTTTCTGATCTTTTTCTTCCAAATATGCAAGTAACAAATTTTCAATGAAGTTCAAATGATTTAACATTTTTTCCTTTACCAAATTAACAAACCCATTTCTCTCTCTGTCTTGTTTCTTTGAGCATGTAGAATTTCATTCATGCGAATAACACAAAAATTCCAATTATATTTTTGAAGATTTTCCACCACTTTCTTCATATGGTTAAATTCATTGAACAAGTATACCACCATTTTCTCTTTTCTTTAGATTTTCTCATTGCATTACATTTTCACACATGTCTTTATATGAAAATTGTTGTTGTGATTATAAATATATATATATACATGGTGAATAACAACAAAACTCACAACCTTTGGTTACGAAAGATGTTGGAATAGGGGAGAGAGAAATACATCATAAATACATTTTTGGGCATTGGATAATCTAACATTCCCCGCGCGTTTCACAACAAATGCTTAACTGCCTCTTTAGGATTCATTATCTCTAGCAATGTTTTTGTTCAGTAACACCTACAGGTTTTGGTGTAACAACAATCGTGATTCCAGCAAGTGGTATCTGAACCAATGGTCTTGAGTTTGAAATGCCCCCGAGTCACGTTAGGGGAAAGATTTTTGGGCATTGGATAATCCAACACTCTCCACGTGTTTCACAACTTGTATTTAACTGCCTCTCGAGGATCCATTAACTTTGGTGATGCGTCATTTTACTAACACATATAGATTTTGGTGTAACAACAATCATGGTTCCAACATATATTGTTCCACTCATCATGTTTGTGTGCTTTGTTCATTACTATCATCATACTCATAGATAAGCTCATCAACATTTGTATGAGAAAATGGGGTGATTATTGTTGGAAATAATATTGAGAGGGGGGGGGGTGAATCAGTGTTATCAAATCAATAAAACTTTTTCATTTCCATAATTAGATACATATACGCTACTTCAACGCAACTATTTCTAGTGCAACTAGCGTAAATCCAGAATACTTATGATTCAATTAATCCATTAAATGTTGATCTTTAGTTAGCGCATCAGAACTTCTTTAACCATATGTATAGTAAGCAGGTGCAGTAAAACAGAACATATGATCACACACAAGAAGCACACATGAACACCATGATATAAGGTGGAAACCCAATGTGGGTGAAAACCACCTGCTGCAAGTCGTCTTTATCTTCTTTTAATAAGAAACTTCTTTTACAATAGTTCTGTACTGGTGCAGTCTTATACCAGTACGCAAGTTTTGGAGCGATTAAAAAGGTGTCTTTTTAACTCTAATACCTCACATTAATTGTCACCCAGGGAGGACTTTTATTCAGAGTGTACTCATTTGAGGCAGCATTTATTAAGAGTAATGTTTTGCAGTATAGTGCTTAAAATCCAAAGTAAATGAAGCTGAAACAAAATCTAATTGGAACAGCAAGAAACTGAAATGTTCTAAACTAAATCATTCACTCAAACAACCATCAGTCGAGGATACAGTAGCAATAACTCATTCCTCTAGAAATTGATGCAATTAAAATCAAACTGGAATAAGACAATCAATCTGGGAAAGAGGAAGCAATAACCAATGTTCTCTATAGTTGACAGTCCTGCTTTAAAGCAATTAAAAGGAAATCGAAATTGAACTGAAGCTGTTATTGAAAGTAAACTAGGAAAAATCTTTAAAATCAAACTCTTGCAAATAATTAACAGAAATGAACAGCAAAGTAAATGGACAGCAAATTGGAATTAAAGGAATCGAATAACCAATCCTATTGAACAACAATCTGTAATGAATATCAATCAAACGGAACAACAAATGGAATGAAACCATAATTGAAATAGAACAGCAAAGCTTTATATTTGAAATGAGCAGCATAACAATATACGTTGAGGAGGATAATAATTTCTGTTATGATGGAAAAGAACAGCCACATGATTCAATCTCAAGTTGTGCAATAAAACAATTTCATAAAATATTATAACAACTCGCTGTAAAAACATGAAACTGTAAGGCAATACGATTCAAAGAATTAGGAACTAAATCAAACCATCACATGGCGGAAATTGGAAAGATATAATACAACAGCAGCATACTCCACCAGAGGCTAGGCCCTTAGCCGCCAGCGGATGCTGCTGGGCTACTTCAGATCAGGTGAATGAACAGCAACTCCCAAATCATATATTAATCATCAAACTGTGAAATCATTACAACAGCTAAAGCTTTGAGAATTACATCATGCAACAATCTCCTTTTCCTCCTATTCTATCCTATCCCATCATCATTCTTGAATTTCCAACTTTGAATCCTCAATTCTCCCTCATTTTTCCATTCTTTTCCCCCCTCGAAGTCATCCCCCTCTCTGATCTCTGTTCTGATTTAAATACAAAGAGAGCAGAGAGTGGTTACAACTGTGATAATTACAATATGATCATTATTGCAAAATTGGATTATTTCCAACCAATTGATCAACAAGAAGGTATATTTCCATTCATCTCTCAACAAGAGCAAGACGAATTTGGCTTTACAGCTAAGATTTGGAGGACGGCCGCAACAGCAAATCCGATAAAATCATGCTCAAAGAACCCTGTGTTTCTCTCAGTACAAGCCTAATTTGGGAAAACCATTCTCTAAAAAATTTAATTGGGTCTGTTCTGGACAAAACCCATGTTCCAGATTTTCCAGATTCTTCTCCATTTGCTCAGAATCTCAACCACAAAACTGTCACTTCTTATTCCAGTGCATTTCTGAGTTGGCATTTTTAATGATCAAATCTTCAATCTGGAAATTATCTTGGAGGCTAAAAATGGCGAATAATGTTATAACCAATTTATTAA